>ML788159.1:810998-856643 GCA_009831015.1 Picea engelmannii | reverse complement strand
TGAGACATTATGTTAGTGATCCTACACACGTGATTGACATGAGTTCCTTGCAGGTATCGGACGAGGGAGCGCTCACGGCTGAGCCGGTCCGCATTTTAGATCATCGTGTTCGACAGTTATGACATCGAACGGTAGATCAGGTCAAGGTCCAGTGGGACAGTTATAGTCCACACTCGGCGACCTGGGAGGATGCATATGACATGCGCCAACAGTTTCCATTTTTGTTTGATAGATAGACTTATGATACTGTGGTACTTATGATAA
The DNA here is from genome assembly GCA_009831015.1 of Picea engelmannii. NCBI lineage: Eukaryota > Viridiplantae > Streptophyta > Pinopsida > Pinales > Pinaceae > Picea > Picea engelmannii. Next base: position 856,379 of record ML788159.1, on the reverse strand, counting down.
TGTGGTACGTTTATTTCAGCATTTATACTGAGAAACTTCGGGACGAAGTTTAGACCAAGAGGGGGTGTATGTAACATCCCGCTCTGGCGCACTTACAAAACTTATTCTTTGAGGACACTTGCTCGCAAGTGATTTGGATTTTTATGATGATAAAAAATTTACCCTTCATTATGATGCGTTAACATAGATGACAGGATGTTTTTACTACTTTGATGTAGACAGGTGCTTCTGACTCAGTTTCATTGAGTGTGTAGGGTTTCAGACCTGGAGGATGCAGAGGCATCGGTGGAACCCCCTTGGACTCCGGATTGAGTCAGGGAGTGTGCTATTTGGGTTGATTCATTTACGGTGATATTGCTTTGTTTTGATGATATGATATATGATTTTATGATATGTTGTTGACATGTTCTGACACGATGGTTGATGATGCAGGCTGACGATAACTTGCCGACCAGACTCACATATGGAGTAAAGGGGCCACACACGATTTCCAGAGAGGTTGAGGGAGAGGTGTGGACAGCAGCCCTGCCACAACCTACTAGCACTCCCTCTGTGGCTCGAACTGTAGGTTAACGATTACCTAGTTCGAGAGGATCCACGGTGCCGTGAGGGCAGACTGTGACAGTCGCTCATGATGATTCTAAGGGGCATGAAATAAGGCGGGGGCCTTATTCCTTAGAGCCCTTAGTCTCCCACAAGTTCACCTGGCGGAGTGTTGACTCCAGGGGTTATAGATGTCTATCAATCAGTCAAGTCAGCGAGTGGCACCCTTGGAGCACGTGGTGCATCCTGAAGGGCACGTCGCGCAAAGAAACACAAGTCGACGAGTGGCACCCTTGGAGCACGTAGTGCGTCCTGAAGGGCACATTGCATTGATGATGATGATGAGACAACCTAGATGACCCTAAGACCTTAACGCCTTAAGAAATTCTCAAAACGACTCCCCTAATGAATTGGCGCCCAGTTCAAATCTAAACCTAAATTTAAAACATCTCTAAGATAAAATTTGATTAGCCTTAAGAAAGGACCCTACAAAAAAAATAAACATAAGAATGCTAACCAAAACCCTCCTAAGTATTAGTAAGTCTTCTTAAATTAATGGGGGGTAAAGTAATGAGGGAGATAAATTAATTGAAACCCATGGTTTTTAAAATATAAAGAAGAAATAAAATTATTAAAGTGTGGAGTATAAAAGTTAGGATTTTAGAAATATAATGAAAAGATTAATAGGCGCTTTTATCTTGTTGGGTTTTGTTTAAAAAAAAAAGAAGAAGAAAGGAACCAATAATAGAAATAAGGAAACTTGTAATAAAGGAAACTTAATAGAGGAAGGTGGGGGTCATAGGGTAAAAAGCAAAAAGGAATCAACAATTAATAACTTTCTATAATGAACTAAAATAACAACTTCTTTTAGGGAAAGTTATTAAAAGCGTGTAAGGGGATCTAGGAACACCTAGGAGTAATTTTAGGAGCGACTTTAGTGGGGGGTGAGGGAAATGAGTCTTTTATTTAAATTAAAGAAAATAATTTTGGAAAAACATGGGGGATGAGTGACACTTGGACGACAGAGAATTTTTAGAGGATTGTCATTAAAACTTAAATTAATAATGATTTAGGAAAGTAGGTGGGTCTCAAATTTCTATAAAAGAAGGGGAAAATGGGGAAGAAAGGGGGAACGGTTAGCGTAACGTTACGCTGCCGGATTGGGGCTTGACGGATTGCTTGTGAGGAGTTGGGTTTATCTCAGCTGTATTGGAGTGGTAGCTCAGCCTTGGAGGTGAGCTGAGAAGCTAGGCTTATTTTCTGGATCTTGTGTGGCCCCTTTGCGGCTCAGAGGGCTAAGGGGGAAGAAGAGTACCCCTAGTGATTGGCTGGGAGGTACCGGTGAGGTCTCTACGGTCGACGAGCGGGAGCGGCACGGAGCGCGGGACGCGGCACAGAGCGTGGGATGTCTTCCGAAGCGGGCGTAAGGCAACGATATGATCTTAATTGGTGAAGTAGAATGCATTTTTATATTCGACAATTTTAATGTTATTGTTGTAAAAGTTGACTCAGTTGTTGGTATTCGGAATTCGTTGGAATAATCAAACTCAACCTTTCGTATCCAAATCTTAAAAACCTTGGTACTTTGATGGAATGCAATTGATGTGTGGAATTCTTTTGGGTGCGTTACCTATTGTTGACTGCATTGTTTATTTTTTTTTCGTGACTGTGATGATACCGTCCGATAGAATTTTTACCCATCCTTGGGCAGAGGGATATCCATTTACTTGCCGGCGAATTCACTCCTTTTCTTGGCAGCAAATTCTGCTCATGTTAACACTCAGCTTTTGGTTTTAAAAAGGAAATCTTAGCGGATTTACCGAATTGTTTTAACCTGTGATTGATTGAATGCCTAAAGCCAATTTCAATTTCTGTGGCTCTTTAGTTTCCGTGGGCAGATTCCATTTTCGTGGCTTTATATTTTTCTGTGGGCATAGTCAAATTCTGTGGCGTTGTTATTTCTCAGTGAGCGAAGTTTTTCCTCTGCGTTGAATGAAAAAACCTCTCTGCGTTATATCTCTGGATTATGCTTTAATTCCCTGCGTTTGTGAACTTTCTCTGTGATTTATATTATTGCTGGCACCTTCAGTGACTGTGGGCGTTCTGTTTGTGATCTGCGTTTTACATTATTGCTGGGGTGTTCATTGACTGTGGGGGAGATCGATTCTGTGGGTGTTTTAATTTATGATTATCACCCAGTTTTCTTAGCTCAGCTGGTGGAGCGCGTGGTTTTCAACCATGTGGTCGCTGGTTCTATTCCCACAGACGACGATTTGTTTTGAAGCAATTTTTCCCTTCCTTTTAGCTCTGCGTTTTATTTTTGGGGTTGTAATTCGCTAACCGTATCACTTGAGCTGGTATGGGTTTTTTTGTTTTCATCTCTGCAATTGCTGATGTCTTAAGAACGAATGGTTCTGGGTCCCGGCCATCAAGTCTCATTCCACCGCTGGTACCCACAATTTTACCTCCCCTTCTCAGAACAAACTTTTACGCTGGTCCATGAGTCTTTACCACGCATTTTTGGGAAATTTCCGTCCTGCGTTTTCTTGTTTCTCTGTGCGTTTTATAACTGCCAACGATTTCCTCAAATTGAAAAGCTCCTCTGCTGTTGGTCAGCGCAGCTACCTTTGAGTGACCTTTGGTTTTCCTCTGGAAAGACAACGCCTTCCCACAACTATTTCTGCATTCTAGGATAACCCTTCTTGCGTTTATTTGGGGGTATGCGTACTAGGAAACCATTCCAGCCTCTGCGTCCACATTAATGGCGTGTCCTCTTACCTCTGAGCCTTAATGTATTGTAATAACAACCTTTGCACCCTTTTTCCTCTGCGCATTAACTGCCTACGTTTTCCTTTAATGTTTCGGTGGCTGGTAGTGAAAGATAGCCAAGAGTCCCTTCTTTTACATTTTTTTTTATTCACAGTCTTCAGGTTTAAATTTTAGTGGTTGCCGATTCCCATCCTTCCTGGGCAAACTGGATTGGCCGCCTATCCTCACACTGTGATTACTTCAGAACTGTTTGATAGACTACCACGTGAAGTCTGTGTCATTTTCATTAAATTAATATTTTAACATACATGTTATTGTATTTATAAATATAAAATCTTGACATTTAAGGGAATTTGTTATAATATAACAGATATAGTAGTTATAATGTAAAATCGGCTATTTAATTGATTGATCATATGGTAAAAGTTATTGTAATTATAAAAGTAGAATCCTGTTATTTAATTGATTGTTATTATAAGATGTGGGTTATTGTAAGGTAAGGAAAAATCTTTGGTGTCATTCAAATGTTATGGTAATATAGGAATGAGGTTAGGATTAGTTTAATGTGGATGTTAAATTCATTCATAAAGGCAAAGATATTGGAAGAAGGTTGCATATATAAATATGAGTTATTGTTTCTTGATTAAAACTAGAATGAGTTAATGATGTTGGTATGTGGCGTCCTTAGGGCATTCTAATCTTAGATTGATGTTAATGTTGCCTTAAATGATGAATCATGACTATTCCTTATTAACCCATGAAGGAGAACTGATTTATGAACATTGCTTTAATTATAAATTAAATGTTAAATTCCGCCTTAAATGATAATTTGTCACCATTCATTATTCTCGATTAAAATTGAGTTGAGTTTCATGATGTAGGATGTGGCTTTAGTTATGACAATATAATTATAGATTGATGTTATTTGTTGCTTAATTGATAAATCAGAACTCTTCATTTTATTGATAGAAAATGCACGAGTTAATGGATTTTAGACTATTGCGCTAAACTTAAATTAAAAGTTAAGGTTGTTGTAAATGAAAACTTTTAGCTAGTCTTTATTTTTGATTAAATATGGATCAATTGATTGGTTAAATGTTATCCCCGTTGAGAATAGACTTGCTCAATAAGGTCTTGGAATGAATAATTGTAGAAGGTACCTAGACGACAAATTTGATCTATAGTTACACTATGGAATGGTCTTAAGACTAGGGTAGATTGTAGTCCTTGTTCATCTAATGTGGTACCGGGTCGTAAACTTATGTGTGTTGGGTCTGCTTGTGTTCGGGCGGGATGTAGACACCTCCACTTACCTTAGTAATATGTCTGTGTGGGTGATTTTCTGTGTAAATAATCCAGTGCCGTATCAAGAGTCTCGGGCCCTTAAAGGCAGGTTTTCCACTCTTGCGACACACTCTGAACCGTATCAGTAGTCTCGGGCTGTTTAAAGGCACAGTTTCCACTACTGCGACTCCCTAAAAGATTTATTAGTTTCTACCTGAGCAGTCGGCGAGGAGCCTGTCTAATCTTCTTTCGAGAAGACATAAGACTAAAAGCCCTACTTTTTTGTGCATAAATAGTAAGCTCTACTGTTGGATTCTTCCATCTGTGACTGTACTGTACTTAACACCTGGTGTCGTTTTCTGCTTACAACTGCTAGTTGTACACCTTATGTCTAGGGGCATTTATTGCTTGTTGTCACTGTGATATGTCGGGGTCTTCTTGTTGTGTTCGTCTTGCTTGCGTCTTTTTCTAGGTCGGGTTACTAGTTTCTACCTGAGCAGTCGGCCAGGAGCCTGTCTAATCTTCTTTCAAGAAGACATAAGACTAAACGCCCTGCTTTCCTGTGCAGAAATAGTAACCCTGACACTATGGATTCTTCCCTCTGTGTTCTTACTGTGCACCCCCAGTATGTCTTAATGTTTGTGTTGTGCGCCTTATACCTATGGTCGTATATTGTTCCTGTTACTCGTTGTGTGCCTTCAGTCTTCTTGCACTGAACATCGTGGTTGCGTCTTGTTGGTTGTCGAGTGGATACGTAGAGTCAAGTGTGTTGTTACTTCTACACGTGCGCACACACCTTAAACAAAAAAAAAAAATTGCACCTGTTCTCAGAGTTGTTGTCGTATCAAGGAGGACGTTACACTCTTTTCGTACTCCGACCAATTGATGAACAGGTCCTCGCAGGTGTTTGCGTATGAGAATCTATGTTGTTCCATTGGGGATGAGTGAATCTCTCTTATCTCTAATGCATTTTACCAATACTTGACTATACTAGCACTTAACTGTTGCAACATAGCCTGAGCTTTGATCAGGTGTTCCATAAACTGTCGCACCTAACCTGGCGTTGAGTCTGTTACCTTTGCTATTTCTTTGGCCCATGATGAGTCTTTCTCAGCGTGCGAATTGGATATGTCGCGCAAGTCGACAAAGTCATCAGGTGTGCCAAATTTGGGGAGTCCGGTGTCTTTCATTACCCGATTAATCTTGATCCAATGTTTCTCGCACTTGGCCCATTTTTCTTGAATTTATCGTTGGGGTTCTTGGGACATTTTAACCCGATACTCAGTCGATTTCCATTAGCACCCAGATGTCGTGATCTTTAGCATCTCGACCTTTTTGCACCTTGTTGATATATTAGATTATTTCCACGAATTGTTGCGCTTTCTTGTACCACCTCTCCGTATATTTTCACGTCACAAGTGCCATGAGGGTGTCTTCCTTGAAGATTGGATATCCTTGCAGTGAATAGGTGTCGTTCATCTATAAACTTGTTGTAAGCTTCCTTGAATTCGCTCCTTAGGTACACCGCGACCTATGTGGTGTCCTGGTAGTATTTCTCCAAGTGGCGCAAATGTTCCAATTCCTTTAGAGCAACAACCATATCCTCTTCATATATTTTAGCTCTGTCTAGGGTGGCATCTTTGATTTCCAACCCTGCGCCGATGAGTTCAGATGTCTTAGCATGCTCGATGTTGATCAGGTTTTCCTCCATGGTGACGAGGATGGAGCGATCTAGAGTGATCTTCCTCTTCTTGGTGGTTCTCTGGATGAAATATTTCCTTTTCTGATAAAAAGTGATGGCATGTATGTCGGCTACTTCGTCCATGGGTTCAGGAATTTGCTGATCCCCCCAGGTGAGTGCATTCCCTAGACTCCCAATGGTATATATTTGTTCAAGACTGGGTTCTTGAAATTCCTCCCTCTATTTTGAAGGTCCAACTTTTGTTTGTCTCTCATTGGGGAGTTGAGTACTAATTGGAATTGAGGCATCGGGGGTAGGCTCGGTACTTACTTGATCATCGGCCGTGGAGACGTCGATTCGATGCTGCATAAATTCTTCATTTTTTTCGCCCGACCTTGGATCATCTTTTAGACTGTCCACTTGTGTTTCCAGTGCATTAGGCAGCATAGTGTCCAAGACACTCTTTACTTCTTCTTCGTTCTATGGGAGCCCCTGAATATGAGAATCAGGAACTGGGGAAGATGTCTTCTCTATCTCCTTTTCCTCTTCGATATGAACAGGGGTCACAAGGGATATCTCCGAGCTCTCATTATCATCATATATGTTTATCAAATCGCTTAAGGGGTTTGACACACTTTTCCTCCCTGATGTTCCAACTGTTTCTCACTTAGCCAAAACACCTATTGGTGATCCAGACAGTGGCATTGTAAATTCAGGGTTGTCTAACCCAATAATTTCATTAATGTCTATGAATTTAGGGCCACTTGGGCTCGTCTGGCTTTCATCCGGGTTTTCGATAGGGAGCCTTATCATATTTATGAGGTCTGGGTCATCTTGCAGCTAATCAATTATCCACTGCGCATGTTTTAACATGAGTAACCTCCTCTCCCACATGTCCTGAGCCATGGGGATACATATACCTTGCACCAGGGCTACCTGGGGAATCTTAGCTACTTCGGACGCTACCTGGGGAACTCCTGCTTCAACCACTATCATTTGTTCTCTGGCTCTAAGGGCCTCTTGAGACAATTTTTCTATGGTTATTGTTTGTTCGCCCAGACTCATGGCTCTGAATTTGGTCATTTTGGGATCAACCATCCACGCCACCACCTTGTCCCAGTCCCATGCATTTTCTATGAATATTTTGTCTTCGAATTTGTCATGGGCATATGGCCAGTAGGATGACACTTGAGAAGAATGTTTCAAGACTAGACCCTTTGGTTCGTGCTTGCAGAATCAACTAGTCTGGAATCAAAATTCTAATTGGTTAAGCCCTTCCTGCTTAGCTTGGGTGATGTCTTTCACCAGGTAGAAGATTACATGGAATCCATAAGGTATAAATTCCCACTTCTTATCTTAGACCAGGGTAGCGTTGTAACCTTGTAGGATGGTCTAGTAGCATATTTCTCCCACTACAAGCCAGTCAGGGACATGTTCTAGTAGGAGGTGAGGTGCTCTGGTGGCCCCGAATACCCTAATGTAGGTATCATGTTCATCTAGATACCAGTGGCCAATCTTTGATATCACCTTTTTGGCTACAACTGACAGTATCAGACATTCTTTCTTGAAAAGAATAAAATAGATGCGTGCAATTAATTCATCGCAAATGAGGGAGTAGGATTTTCTATACATGTTCTCCCATAAGATGGTGAAATATACATGGACCGAGAGCTCTGCGACGTGCTAGATTAGGTTCATTCTGGCGAAGATGTTTATAACACACATGACATCCAACAAGTATGATTCCATGTAGAAGGATGGAGTCTCCCCTTCTTTCGATGTCTGAGCCTTTTGTATGCAGATGCTCAACTTCTTGGAAATGTTGGCTCCCTAGTTGAAGCCGCTCCCGAAGATAGCTACCGTGTATGCTAGAGGAATCCATGCCTCCCAAAACCTAGATCAATATTTATCCCCATACAACCGACAGATGAGTGCCATTAGGAATATGTATGGTTCTCTTAGGCTGGTTGTTTGGTACCATCCAGAGGTTTGGTTGGACTATTTATTATCTTCTCAGCACCATGGGATCATTATCTGGATGGTGTCATGGCGCTCGTAGAATTTCATGACAAAATTAGTGTTCAATCTCTCCTCCGGTTCTCTAATCTTGTAGTACTTCTGGACCTCCATCGGACGGAAAACTCCAATGCACCCACCATTGCCATCGTTGATTAGGAACTTTTGTGTTCCCATGTGGTCAATAAGCCATTGCAATAGTTCAATACAGGAAAACACCGTGGTTCTTCTTGTTACCATGTGCAGGTACAACCGTCAAATATTTGGGAATACCTAGTCATCGAGCGCTCTCATGTCTGGGTCACTGTGTGGGATGTATTCTGGGAATTCCTCCTGGCTGATCTTCTTGAAGAGTCTTCCCAGTGTGGGAGTGTTGTCTTGGTCCCTGTGATTTCCTATGTGTCTCCAAAGGCAGGAGGTTGAATGAAAACCTTCTTTGTGGATGTTTTAATAATCGGTTCCAGTCTTGGAGAAAATTCTAATTTTTTTTCTACCCCTGGAGAAGAGCCTTCTCCTACCTCAGGTTCCTTCAGCTTGGGCACCCTCGACAATCACCTAGTGGTTGTATTTCTTGGAGGAATTTTTCCTACAATCGAAATCAATCCTTTAGGGCCTATGTGCAGAGCAACAATTGTAGTGTCCCCAAGGCCGAGCCCCGATGTAAACCATGTTTTGAAAGGAATTGTAATTATGTTTTATAGGCTGGTGAGCCAAGTTTGTATAATCTGGAGGCTTATGTGTTGTTTGGCCAGGGAGCCTGAGTATTGAAGGCCAGGAGCCTACTATTGTATATGTAATCACGCAGAACAATTAATAAAACATAAACACCGCCAGGTGTAGACCGACCACGATGAATGAGTGAAGGGGGACTAAGAATCCATAGGATGGGCAAGGAATTAGGGGCTGGAAGGTGGGAAAAGGGGCTAAGTGTAGAGCCTAGGGGCTTAATCCTGGGAATAATATTTTACTATTATTCCAAATAACATGTGCCATTTATGTTTTATCCTAAGTTCCTAACCATAAGAAAGGTGATGCATGCCAAGGAACGCATGCAGTCGCATGGGTGACAAGTGTCAACCCCGACACATGCAATAAAAGGCTGAGACGAGCCGTGTTGGGGGTTCCTCCCCCTGCATTCGACCCTGGACTATCCTGAGCGTGAACGGGGTGATCTCTGCAAGAGACCCTTGTGCAATTCTGAAATGGGGAAAAGCCTGTGTTTGTCTCCACAAATCCATGTACACCCTCTGTTCTGAGAGCTGAGAGGACTGTGTTCATTTTCTGAAAAGCCCGGTTCATCCTCCCCGTTCTGCACCAGAGAGTCTGTGTAATTCCCTGCAGAAATTGCTTGTCACGCAATTCCGAAAATCAACACCGTGAGACCTTGCCGCCATTGCTGAGCTTGTTTGAGAAGTTTGAGTCTTTATTCCCGGTTGACTGTAGTGGTCATGCAGAGATGGACTGCGCATGAATTACTGTCCAGTGCAAGTGGTAATTGAGCCTGTGTATGCCCTCGCTCCAGGAGAGGGAGGTGGCTGTAGTTAGAAGAGGCAGGTGAGAGAGTTGCTGGGAAGTGGTTCCCTCTAGAGAATGTCTAGCACCAGCTTCAGGCTCTGAGACTTCCTTATCCGGCCTGTTGCCGAGACCTAGAGAGGGAGGTTAGCACCGATGGACTGTGCTTGTGAAGGTGTATACTCCCGGGCAGAACATGCATGTGGGGAATGAGAGTCTGGTAGTAGTGGGCGTAAGATGGAATCTTGGGAAGAACCCTTCCAGATTGTATGTGTTGTTTTCCCTGTAACCACAGCCTAGCCTAGGATTCCTTGTCTTGGGGTGGAGCTTAGTCCCAGCTCGGGGGTGACCCACTGCTGAGCTGATGAGCAGTGTGGTCTAAGGCTGAGAGGTTCGTGGAAGGCCTGTACTTGGTTGGTGGAATATACCACTATTAAAAAGATAAGTATCTGTTTATGTTTTAGTCATGTTTCTGCATGACTCTACTGCTTATGTTATCATGATTTCCACTGTGTATAGGAATTATTATGAAACGCTATGAATTGTTAATTATACCAGGAGATAATATGTTTACTCTGAACTTGAATGTGTTTATTTGTTTAAATGCATGTACTTTGTATAACATCTGTATGAGTTATGTACAAAGAGGTTAGTAGCTGAAAGGGTGTGCTAAAACAATGGATAAAAATGCATATATGAAGTGAAAACATAAAAAATCCATAGATTGGTACATACCTGTAACACTTGCTAAACCTGGTTGTTTGATACTCACGGGATCTCAGATGTTGTTGAATTTCTTGTCTCGCTTCTCTGGATGCTCTGAAACTGCTTTGCATGTAGAATGGTTTTGTTTACAATGTCCCAAGAGAATTTAAACCGGGGAAGAACTTACCTTATCGTATCAACCATTTAATTCAGGTGATGAGTGGAATTCAAAACCAATCTACCGTCGAATCTCTGCAACTTGAATTTATTGTGGGTTGATGGCAGAGGCGTAGTGGGTGATTTGTTTTATCGGTAATTTCAAATGAATCTTTTGATTCGTGCATGAAGTAGATTTGGTATTAATTAACCCCTTAAAATCTCATAATATAATCATATCTAGCGCTAAAACGTCCCATCGTGTCGCTTTCTTAGTGGGTGGATTGGGGATCGACGATGTGCTATGGATGTTTTCGTTGATATCCTTTTGCGAAAAACCTTTGACACTGATCGATTTCATCGTATGGTGTTGACGTGGAAAACTGACTCGAGGGTGTGACTTGAACCTAGGGAACCAAAAGTGACTTGGCGTTGATCTAGGCCATACGGTTTCTCCAGTCGGACAAAGACACGCGACGTTAAAGACTAGTGACTAAATTCGCGAATATTGGTCGGAGTCAGGGATTTCTTCAAGTTGTGCATTCTAAAAGAATCCTGGGTTCATCGATGACGAAAAGGTATTGGGTGTCGGCGATCGGGGATAAACCTATCACATATTTTTTTTTGGATTAGCTTCTCCGAAAAATCCCGATGTTGAAGCGCTTCAGGAATCGATGATCGGGGAAAACTCTTTAGCATAGTCAAAATGTTCGTTGTGATTTGATTTTCTCCAATTCTGACAAGTACGTCAGGTATCATCTATCAGGGATATCGTTTCCTTCTTCCTTAACATTTACTCCCTTCTCCTTTTACCGATGCCAAAGGGGATCGACTACCGGCAAGGTCTGTGTGTGATATTTGTCATGAAACAAAACTTCCCTTTCGCCGATATCGATGAAGATCGACGCTCAATGATTGAGGCTTTCCGAGTGTTTCCTTTTCACCTCTTAATTCCTTTCGATTCCGAATATTGAGCTCATCGGGTGAAGTGTTTCGGCTGTTGATTCCTTGCTTAAGTGTTAGGCCATTTTAATTCATGGATTTTCATAAATTTAAACAAACCTGAATAGCTACTGAGCGTTAAGAGAACAAGCAAAGTCAAAAATTTCTCAGAGGAAAATCGAATTTAGACAGTGTAAAATTAAGTGGTACCCAAAAAGTGAAAAATTGACATAGGCTTTTTAGGGTGTGTTGAGTGCTCAACACTATGTAAAGTGAAATTTAACTCTATACATCCTCTATTATTTAATGTATTCTTTTGAATATTTTGGTATTATATTAGCATTATTCGATAGCTTTATGGGTCCTCAAACAAAGAATAAATATGCATGTCTAGTATGCAGTCCTAGAAAAATATCTAGGCATTGAAGAAGTTTAAGAAAGGAGTGACATGAACAATAGTTCATTAATTTAATATCCACTGTATGATTGTTAATGAATTGAAATCGATAAAAGACAAAAATTATATATAATTGAATAAGATACGATAGATTGGATGATCATACAATACCATGTGATGATTTATATGAATTTATTAGTGATGATGGTTAAATGGCCATGTCCCTTATTTATGTTGTGTCCTTAGTAAGATTACTTCTCTTGGTGTTATTATTATTATTCTTTACATTGCCTATCATTTCAAATATGCTTTGCCCTTAAGTCATTTTATGGAAAATGTTGTGTTTTTGTTTTGGCCCGCACTACCTTGTTATAATTTCATTTCTGAGGTTGAATATAAGAGTTGATATGATATTTAAAGAGTCAAGCCAAACTATCAAATTTTGAAAGGGTTTGACAACCCTAGTTTGATCTTCTATTTAACTGTGTGGCAGTGACTTATGTTTTGAGACCAAATTGTACCAGAACTAATATTCTTTGGAATATCATTCAAATTTTGTCTTTGTTTTGAACAATGTTGATGCATTCATTGACTAAAATATTGGCTCTCATGATTGGGATCCCAATAAAGTGTCCTTTTAACATGATATTTTCTTATTAGACTTGTAGTCTTTTTCTTGTTTCGCTTTTGGTAGTATGTCTTCATTACACACTTGTGTTGCCTTGTTGATCATTAAATTTTTATTGGTATAGATATTTGGATATTAAATTTTTTGTAATTCAACATCTAAGGATATCCTTACTTCAATGGGATTCACATCATTTATATTTTTTTATGTCACTTTGATTTGTGTTGGTTCCTTTCTCCATGGTTTGGATTTTTACATCTAATGACCCTTCTACTTCAATAGGATCTTTCATTGCTTTACTTCTTGATTCTTCCATGTTGGTAATGAATGATGTGTATATATGTCTTCCTATTGTTATGATGGTTTCATAATACATGATAATGCAATTTGTCAACCTGAAGTCTTGTATGAACTTGTGAGGCTCTTAGTGCAATATACAAAAAAAAAGAGTTTTCCACTACCATGCAATCTGATAGGGAAGGTAATTGAGACTATTGTAATCATAAATATAAACTAAAAAATGGAATTAACAATACCCTTGATCCCCAACACAGTTGGTGGCACCTCATATATTCAAATCACTAAGAACTAATATCACAATCTTACTATCTAGATTTGTTCACCAAGTGAGACTGAGAAAAAAGTGATTATGCATTTTACACTAATATCGAAAACTAAAATAGAATTTCAGGGAAAATCTAACTTATATAATCTAATATACTTTTTCACACTACAATTAAAAGGTAATTCCAAATTCTATTTTAATATTGAAACATGAATTGACAATAAAAGAACCAAATATATTCTCAATCTCTACTCATCTAGTGGTACTTCATATGTTATAGTCACTGGAAACCACATCCATAACTCAATATTTCGCTCTGCATACTAAGTACTTAGTTGAGAACACAATGATCCTGTAAAACCATAACTCTATAGCATCATGATTCTGTAGCATAATATACATGCAAATAGAATGGAACAAAGAATCAGAATAACACATAGTAAACTGAAAGGAAATATAACAGGATAACTAAGATACATCAGAAGTAGAACCAATGAATAGCATGCTGAAAATAGATGTTAATATACAAGAAAATACATCACAATTCCTTACCTAGAGTGGGCCCCCTCAAGGCTTGGCATGTGCTTGGTATTCTCAAAATCACCAAAGCAATATTATATGAAAACTTCACACATAAAATACAAGCGATCTATTAAGTTTTAAAAAAAGGAATACAGGGAAAATGTCTTAAGCATAAACTTGATATTTCTATCTATCGACCTCCTTAAGGTAACAACACATAACAAATTGAAAGATGCTAAAAATCTTGATTAGCTTCTGTGGAATAATTGGTTCCAACAGTTTTACATCGATGTAACCCTCGACCAACTAAAGCATTGAATCTATCATGCACAATCTAAATCAACCTATGGTCGTAGGTTCCTCCAAGCATCTCCACGGTTAAATATTTATGTGGGATCAAATATCAAATAAGCTGATGTTTAACTGTTAATAGCTCTAATGAGATCCATGTGAGAATATATTCTATCTAACCTTTGTTCATAGTGGAGTATTCTTGTAATGATATTCGATGGTCTTAATATATCTTCTTAAAACACCATCAATCCACTTGCTCCCATTCAATGATTGATTCCTTGTAAAGTATGACTAGTCTTTGACTTACGCTGACCTAGAAGTAATGAAAAATATCATAATGGTTTGGGTTAGCAAGGTTCTTCTAATAAATACATAGGTGGACACGTGTGTGTGCGCGCGCGTGCATGCACAATAATTCAAATAATTTAAAACACACTTTTAATTATAACTATAAAAAGAAGATAAGAGAATAAAATGGAAAATATATATAACTTGAGAAAAATCGAATGAGGTTAGGGAATGAGTCAAAAACACTATGGAAAGAGGAAAAATGGATATATATTATAGGACAAAAAGGATTCAATGTTTTTGTGTCAAAATATGTCAAAATGGTGGTCCATTATCTCCCCCCAGCTGGTCTGATTGCATGTCCCTATGCAACCCAAAATATTCCTCTTCTAAAACCTCTGCATGTAATGCTCCCTAGTCAAAATATGGGTGTCCATAATCCCCTTGATTATAATATTCCAAAGTTTTGTCCAATTGTAGCCAGTGTGTCCTTTCCTCTTCTTCATTCCAGATTACAAGTTCTCTGTAGAAATGACTTGGACACCAAATGACAGGGAATTAGAACCATAACCTGATCCACCTTGTAACATACCTCAACAAAGAATTAACATAGAATGCTACCCTATTAAGGGGTAGACCAAAATATGGGTACCCCATGGGATTCATGTTTCTCAAATAGTTGGGAAGAGTCTCCCATATGTGATGAGAAAAAAAGAGTGCCTCTACTAAATGTTCCATTAATACTTAAATATATCCTATTATGGCATACCTATGATGATGTCTAATGGTGACGACATATCTTGGATCTTGTCTCAACTTTTTTAAATCATCCTTCATCACATGGGGCAGAGGATACTCATCTCTAACTTTCAAGCTTGTATTTGCCTCAATCCTTTCATGGGAATCCGTATCTTAGTTCCATGAAATAGGTAGAGGATATGAGATATAAAGGCACACAAATGGACATCCCCAACATAGGGGTTCAGGTTCCAATGAGCATTATCCTACAATAGAAAATTGTAAAGGTAAAGTTCACACAACAAATTATAATCCTCCATGTCAACAGAGAAGAATAGGTCCATGAAATCATGTGGTTGTTTCACTTCATAAGGTTTCCCTGCTACTAGTTTCCTTAATCTAAATGCAATCCATCGATCATGCATGAGTACGTGATAATCCTTTTGGGGGTTTCTATAAAGGATTTCCTCAAAGGTTAGTTCACATGCCTGTTTCACTAACCCTTGAGTATGTACCAGTTGGTCTTCGTACTTTTTAATTTTGGTTTCCCACTTCTTCTCTTGCATGATATACATAGAAAACCATATATGTTTTAGCTTCTCAATGTCTTGATGGTGGGTTTCCTTGTTAATGATCCCCATATCAAAAATATTTTCCTTGTTTCTCCATTGTGAAAGATCTGGTTTAAACTGGATAAATGCATAAGTGTTGGTAATGTTGTCATCAAGAAATGCATTAATGAGTTGATGTGCCTCCTTTACATGTAACTCAACACAATTATCATTCCTAGGCTCTAAAACTTATTCTTGATCAATATCATCCAAAAAGCTTTCCATATTACCAAATCTAGGTTTGTTATGTCGTAGCTTATTCATGACTGTTTTTATTTTGTCTTATCAACCTCTTATTTTGTTCAATTAATGTCTGGTAGCTAGGCCTGCAAAACCTGAAAGGATTGGGAACTAAGTGAGACATGCCTTTCTTAGTTTTGTTTCTCTGTTTTCATCTGGGTCCTATCCATCCTAGAACAAAACGTGAATACCGTGGCTCTTCAATCATAAGATGAGTTTGTGAGGATTATTCAAACCCTACCTTGATTTTTCTGTCACTTAGGGCTTGATCATTTTTCTTATTCAATCTCCCCAATCAAATTTCTTCAGCCTCAAATTGCATTGAAGTTTCATGATGAGATCATTCGGTAACCTTTTCACCACTAACCTCATTTCTTCGGCCTCTAGTTTCGTAGAAATTTTAGTGATGGGGTCATCTGATACCCTACTTACCACCACCCTTATTTCTTTGTCCTATGATCCCATAGTAATATTAGTGATAGGGATATCATGTCTTGTCTCCCTCTTTGATACCCTCATTGAGTGGCGATGCTCCAATGTTGTGGCAACCTATGGATGCATTCAATTGAGCCCCTTTTCTGGTGGTAGAGCCCTATCCCATGGCTTAGTCACCATTCTCCTAGCAAATATGCCCCAAGGAACATCCAATTGTTCCAATTCATAATTGATCATTAGCCTTATGAACCCTTTGTGGTATAATGTTGTCTTGGGATTTCATCGCTTCCTTATGACCTTTTTCATCTTTGTTAAACTATTGATAAGATAGTAGGGAAAATTCAGCGGCTTGTATTATTTTAAATGCATCAAAATACATATGTGATAGTGGTATTCCATACCGAACCTACCTTTGCAGGTGAGATAATTTTGCAAGAAAAATACAACTTCATTCTTGGGTGGTGACAATGCATCCCTCTGAATACCCCTTCCGAGATTGAGCAGTGGAGAGGATTTCCTGAGTAATTGGGACCATCTCTCACTTGCAATCGTAAAATTTCTATACTGCCTTTCTCCCTTCTGCGAAAGTATTGTGACCTAGCTTATGTATTCATTTGAAACTTAAATTTTCAACTATGACACTATAGCTCGATTCCCATCGAAGCTCTGGGAAAATTCAAGTTCCAACTGTGTATTTGAGCCCTGGAATATTTCATGGAACCTAATCCAACAAACATGAGCAAATGACCACAGGGTTGGCCCTTATGTATTCAATGTTTTCAATATCGATCCTATTGAATAACCCCCCCATATCTCCCAGTCTCTTGAATTCACAATGATGGCTATGCTTGACGAGAGAATGGATACCTTTAGAATATTGTGAAAAGCCTCCACCGGTTCTGAACCTTAGTTCTTGGTTATATTGGTTATAAGGATACAAGAGTAGAATATATTTATAATGAATGATCCTTATGGATATCATGTCATGTCATTTCATGTTGCCAAATGTAATTGAGTTTTGAAAATCTACATAATGCAGTATCATTACAGGGCATGCTATGAAATGACTGTAATTGATATGGTTTGGACAATTTGTTGCTAAAGCGACTACAAAATTACCACATTTTTTTATGAAATGAATCAGGATTGCCAAGAAATAGATTTTTATAGTTGAATAGGCTTATGAAGTGGCCATAGTTGTTACAAAATAGATCGTGCTACAATAGTGGTCTTCTATGCCTCAAATGTCATCCCTAACATTATGATATGAATATAATTTCATTTAGGTATGATTGTTAGTGTTATTATCAACAAGTCTATTATGATGATTATGGAATGATATACCACATATTTTCAATAATCAATATCTATAGTAACCAGAAATATTAAGTATAGGACCATTTTCAATAGAGTAGCAACATACTTTTAGAGAACTAGCCATTAAGATCCTGGGAAAGATAGGGAACGATGATTTATTATATTTTACTATTGCCAATTAATCTCCCTAATCCTATTTACAGAAAAAAATAAAAAATGCATTAAAGAGAAACTAAATTGTTGCAAGACGATATGTAGTAAAAGTGTTATGTCATCATTGTTGGTCCTCCTTCAATATCTGTAAAAAATTGAACCCTTGATAGCTAGTCTTGGACTCTTTCTACCAGTTACCTTGGAATAGTTGGACAAAGATAGCTTCCATCTTAATCCCACAAAGTCATAAATCATGAAGCTAGTGCAACATAGTTATCAAGGAAATACTTCTATTTGACATGTTAAATGTTGCAGAAAAGAACATACTTAAAAAAAAACTAGATAGTTGAGAAATAGATTTATGATCCTATCATTGGACATATTATTATTATTTTATTTTTCTTTTTATCTCTTTTTTCTCAAACTTTGTTCGTCAAAAACTCGGTTTTCAAACAAAATTTTGTCCAGTTGCACCTTTAGAGAGGTTTTCACAACTGGAAGTTTTTCTTTTGCTTCGTGATATCATCCAGTAACTAGTTCTCTAATAGCACCAAGGTTGGTAGTGCCTGAAGCTAGGTTTTCATCAACATATCTTTATTTATTTATTTTTCTTGGATTGGAACTGGAGAATGGATCAATGAGCAATGGGTATGGGTGAAAAATCCACCTTACTCACAACTTCAAGATATGATTGCTTGAATATATCCTATATAAATTATGTAAATGTGTTGAACCTACACATAATAGATCTAGTTGGGAATTGACATACACAATTGCAGAGAAAATAGAAGAAAAGAGAAGCATGAGAGAAAGAATGGAAGAATTCTCATTAACAAATTGAATGAATGATAATTTACACATAATATACTCTTTATAACTCAACCAATGTGCACTGGAGGAGAGTCCAATGCACCATAGTGTTGGTCTAGAGTGATCTAGACATAGACCAACAATTATGGGAGTAAATTGCCACCTAGTCTAGTCTCTCAGGCAGTTACGAGAGTGAATTGCCACCTAGTTGAGTTAACTAGTCTATCAGTCTTCAGTTAACTGACTTAAATAGAGTGAAGTGAGGAGGAGATTAGGGAATCATGAGTAATGCACTAGTATGGTGATGATCCCAAGGAAAATGCGCATTAGATGGTGATGATCCCAATGTTGCATGGTGATAATCCCAATATAGAATCTAGACTCCACTCAATTGATCAAACTGAAGTGAAAACTAAAGAGAATATTATCCCTAAAATATATGAGACTAAATAATGACTACTAAGCATAGGGAAAACCTTAGGAAAAATAAATCCTAGGTGTGTGTGAAGAAACTCCAACACCCCCCCTGAACATCACTATGGTGAAAATAAAGAATGGGTTCCGAAAATGAGGCCATGTTAGGTACCCAAATACAAAAAATACACTGAAATAAATGAGGAAAGAGGGAAAACCTCATGGGAAACCCCCAGATGCATGAGCATCATCAACAAAGACACATGGGATGATAGCTCAATGCCTAGCACACCTTTTGAGTAAAATTTGAAATTTTGAAAGATGACGTATCTCAGAGAAATTCTGAGTAAATGATGAATCATAGAAGTTTTAATGGTTGGAGGTTGAAAAATCGTGTCAAACTAGAAGATATTAGATCATCCTTTAGTTATTTGATTTTGGTGTGGATCTGAAGATTCTCCTTAAATTGTTTGTCACAGATGATTATGTAATATGAATTAAGTAGCTGTAGAATTTAATTTCGATCATGTAGGTAGTTGGAGGGAACCCGAGAGGACCTCTTGTATAAGTATACCCATTGTATACCTAAACAAGGTTAGCTACAGATTAGGAGGAGATAGTTGTTATTGAATGTAAGCTTTTTTCATAACTGTAGCCATTTACATTTGAATGAATATAACAAAGGGATATTGACCCAATGCATGATGCTGCTACCGTTTACAACTTCTCTTTTATTTTCTATTTTCATGAATGAATGAGTTATGTTGTTGAGCATATGATAATGTGAAGTATTGGGATAAGTTTCAAATCATTTCTCTTCATTGATTTCATGGAAGGTGTGCATATATTCCGCAAGGAGTGCGTTGATGGAGTCTGTCTCGACTCAGAAGCTTAGAAGAGATAATGTGAAACTTCCATTTTCAAGGAGTGCAAAGGGAATGCTACAAGGGGTGCACAGTTTCCCGCAAGAAGCTAAGTATTGCATAGGAATCTGTTGCAAGGAGTGCACATATTGGAAGTTCGACTAAGTGTCGGAGTAAACCCTCCGAGGAGTCAAAGGGTCTGCGAGATAAAGTTCAAGAGAGATAGTGGGGAAAAAAATATTCAAAGGGAGTGAATCTCTAAAGGTTTCACAAGTCATCAACTAAGATCCATCTACGAGGGAGCGAGATCATTGTAGATCGTTGGATTTGGGAAAAACACACTAGTTTTAAGTCTTTGCATGCACACAAGAGTGAGGATTCACCAAAGTCCTGAAGAGGTTAGGGACTGTCCATCATCCAGAGGGACAGGTGTTGTAAGATCCACAACTCCGAAGTGAGAGCAGTTCAAAAGTTTTGTGGACAAGGAGAAAGTGAAATCGCCAAAGAGACAAAGGCCGAATAGATCAGGTTGTTGGTTGCTAGGAGATACGTGTCGATAGATCTCAGACTTTAGAAGGTTTCGATCATGGAGTGTGACAAACTTACGAAGTCCCAAAGGTCGAAGGAGATCACAACCGTCCATTTGAGAGAGACATGTGGAGGGCATATATTACCTTTGTTAGTTGAGTGCTCCAGAAGCGTAAGGTGTTGGAATGGGCAGAACAACCGAGTCCTGAAATCCTAAAGTCACTGTGAATTCTTGATTTGAGCGGGGGTTATGGACCATTGATACCGTTGTGGATTTGGTGCTTCACGAGTTTAGAACTTTGGGGATTTGTAGAGAAGTGTTTCCATATTTTTCCGAAGACGAAAGTCTGAAGCACTTTAGGAGTTTTATCACGGGTCATAGCCAAGGTCACATGTGAATAAGTAGTTAACACCTGTTAGTGTGAGATTTCGAAAAGGGTGCTGAAAAAAAAAGGACCATGGATAACCATCGATCCGAGAATGAAAAATCGATGGTGGGGAAGCATTGTGGAGACCAGAGGAAAAATTAGCGAATGTGCTAGTTCGCACCCCACTATTCAATAGCATCATTGATCTCATCGAGACAGGGGATCAACGACCATGATTCAATCGAGATTGGGTGAGCACTTTTTTGATTGCGGGGAAAAAACTCTCTGATAAAGAGTGAGCGCGTTGGCAGCCTGTAGTTACTGTGAATCGTCAATCGATGAGAAAATTGGTAGCGATCAGATCGTGACTGTGAAAACCCTAAGGGTGATAACAGGGCCTGTGTTTGATTGAGTTTGAGACCAGCAAGGTCCAGAGGAGCTGATCCAACTTGATAATATTTAACGATGCTTGACCGGGAGGTCGAGCAGCCCCAAGGGGGATTAGGGAGGTTTGCATCAAGTGGTATAGAGCCAAAAAGAACTCAAAGTTGTACTCTATGTGTAAGAACCAACTAGCACAATGCCACCAAGGAGATGTGTCGAGTCACCTGTAGCCAATCACATTGTAGAACGAGAAATGAGAGAACTTTGTGCCAGATTGGAAGTGATGGAAGTAATGCAGAGGAGAAAAATTGACACTGGAGACGTCAGTGAGGAATAAAGTGAAGAGACAGAGGTTGAATAAGCTATAGGGGGAGATTCTTCCAAAGAACTCTTGCTGAAATATGTTGTGAGGTTGGGAGCTAGAGAAAATATAGACATCCCAATGTATAAAGGAAATTTGGATGTTGAAGAGATCCTAGACTAGATAAGGTCCATGGAAAAGTATTTCAACTATGAAGATGTCGATGAGGAGAATAAGGTGAGACATGCTGTCACCAGATTGAAAGGACATGCAACACTGTGGTGGGATGAATTGCAGGTTGACAGGCGAAGCAAAGGTAAGAAAAATATTAAGAGTTGGGATAGAATGGTAGCCAAGATGAAGGCTAATTTCATGCCCAAGGATTATCAGATAAATCTATTCAGGAGGATGCAGGACCTGATACAGAAGGGAATGACAGTGAAATAGTACACATAAGATTTTTACAAGTTGAACATCATGATTGGACAGAGGGATAGAGATGAAGAGAAAGTTTCTAGGTAGATAAATGGCCTACGATATGAAATCCAGGATGAAATCATCATGATGTCGATGAGGAAAGTAGAGGAGGCATATCAATATGCACTGAAAGCATAGGAGAATTTGGCCATAAAACAAAGCCAACGAGGTAGAGGTAGAAGACTGAATAGAGGTAAAGGAATTTCCCATGATAAGGCATAGAATCCCAAGGGTGAGGATGAGAAAACCCACAATCACTTAGAAAGAAGAGGAATCTCTAGAGGGAGACAACCTGGTGGAAGAAATTATTTTTCCAGAGGAAAAGGAAGAAGCAGAGGAGGAGAAATAATATGTTATACCTATGGAAAACTAGGACACAAGTCTTGGGAATGTCTCGAGAAAAAAAATGGAGGAGGTGAAGCTCAAATTTCAGAAGAAAAGAAAGGGAATGTTGAAGAAGAAGGTGCAAAGGATGGAAAATATCTGATGACGAGGAAGGTTCTCTTGAAGTTGGAACCGGAGGTTGAAAAAATAGTGCAGAGGAACAAATTGTTCCAGACGGATTGCAAGACTAAAGACAGAGTATGCAAGGTGATAATTGATAGTGGGAGCACTGATAACTTAGTATCCACATATATGGTGGATAAATTGGAGTTGGAGACAACTGTACATCCGAAGCCATATAAAGTCTCATGGTTGCAGAAAGGACACAAGGTAATGGTCACTAAACAACGCCTCGTTGAATTTAAAATAGGAGGATATAGAGATGAAATTCTGTGTGATGTAACTCCCATGGATGTATGTCATGTTTTGTTGGGAAGACCATGGCAGTTTGACATAAATGTCATTCATGATGGTAGAAAAAATACTTACACCTTGGAGAAGAATGGTAGGACACACATGTTGTTGCCAATAGAGGAGAAGAAAGTAAAAGAAGAATCCAACACAAGCATAATTCTCATGAGTGGGAAGAAACTCCTGAGTGAATTCAAGAAGGAACATGAGATGTAGTTTGTTGTGGTGAGGAAACCCGGAGTTGTCCTTACAAGTACTTATATGTATGATTTTCCTGAAGAAGTTTAGGAGCTATTGGAGAATTTTTCTGACATAGTAGTGCATGATTTGCCTAACTCATTGCCACCCATCAGAAGAATCAACCATCATATTTATTTGATACCAGGAGCAAGTCTGTCGAACAAAGAAACATACAAATTGACACCTCAAGAGAATGAGGAGGTAAAGAAACAAGTCCAGTATTTGTTAGGCAAGGGTTTGGTCAGAGAAAGATTGAGTCCATGCACAGTACCAACTGTGTTGAGCCCAAAGAAGCATGGAGGATGGATAATGTGTACAGACTCAAGAACCATCAACAAGATCACCATTAGGTATAGATTTTCTTTGCCTAGAATGGATGACTTAATGGATTTCTTAAGTGGAGAAAATGGTTTTTCAAAAATAGATTTTAAAAGTGGATATCACCAGATAAGAATGAGAGAAGTTGATGAGTGGAAAATAGCCTTTAAGACAAATGAGGGGTTGTATGAATGGCTTGTTATTCCATTTGGATTAATAAATGCCTTAAGTACTTTTATGAGATTGATGAATGAAGTATTGAAGGATTTAATTGGTAAGTTTGTGATTGTATATCTGGATGATATATTGGTCTTCAATAAAACTGAAGAAGGACATTTGAGACATCTGGCATTAGTGATGAGGAGACTACAACAGGAAAAGTTGTTGATAATTTGAAGAAGTCCTATTTTATGAAGACATAACTCATTTACTTGGGTTTTTTGATCTCTTCCAATGAATTGAAGATGGATCTCAAGAAGGCCAGAGCAATCAAAGAATGGCCATCACCAAGGAGTATGTTTGAAGTGAGAAGCTTCCATGGATTAGCAAGTTTCTACAGGAAGTTCATTAGAAATTTCAGCGGAATTTGTGCACCAATGATGGATACAGTGAAGAAGAGACAAAAGTATTTTAAATGGATAGAGGAAGCTAAGAAAAGTTTCAATATATTGAAGGAGAAGATAACAAAATGACCAATTCTGGTCTTGCCAAATTCCGGGAAGACATTTCAAGTAAGGTGTGATGTGAGTGGAGCTACAATTGGATCAGTTTTGAGCCAAGATAATAGGCCTATTGAATATTTCAGTGAGAATATGAATGAGGCTAAGGGAAAGTAATCCACGTATGATAACGAATTTTATGCCATAATTCAAGCCTTGAAGAAATGGAGGCACTACATTATTCCAAAAGAATTTGTCTTGTATAGTGATAACCAAGCTTTACAATTCATAACCAGACATGAGAAGTTAAACCATAGACATGCTAAGTGGATAGAGTTTATGCAAAATTTCACTTTTGTCATTAAACATATTTCTGGTAATGCTAACAAGGTTATTGATGCATTGAGCAGGAGATGTTTGATTCTGCAGAAATTTCAATTGAAGACCTTGGGGTTTGAAGACCTTAAGGATATGTATTGTGATGATCCATATTTTAAGGAAGCATACGAAGCATGTGAAAATCCCGTGCTTAGAGACAGAAGCCAGTGGACAGAGTATATTATTCAAGACAGATTGATGTTTAAAGGTTTCTAATTGTCCATACCAAGGTGCTCGATGAGAGAAAATATGTTGAAGGGAAAACACAGTGGAGGTCTAGCAGGACATTTCGGCCATGACAAGACATTTGCACAATTGAACAATTCATACTATTGGCCAGGTATGAGAGCAGGGGTGAAGAAGTTTGTGAACAAATGTAATATTTTACAGTATGCAAAAGGAAAGAAATCAAACACTGGATTGTATTAGCCATTTCCTATTCCAGATAGGCCTTGGGATGCAATAAGCATGGATTTTGTGTTGGGATTTCCAAGAACCCATAGGGGAAGTGATTCCATATTTGTTGTGGTTGATATATTTTTTAAGATGGCACACTTTATCCCATGCCAAAAGACTAGTGATGCAACACATGTTTCAAACTTGTTTTTCAAGGAAGTTGTGAGACTTCATGGATTGCCCAGGAGTATTGTCTCAGATAGAGACACTAAATTTGTTGGTCATTTTTGGAGAAAATTATGGAAGAAGATGGGGACAAAAGTTTATTTTAGTTCATCATATCACCCTCATACATATGGATAGACTGAGGTGGTAAATAGGAGTTTAGGAGTTTTGCTGAGGAGTTTTTTCACTGAACATCATAGCCAATGGGATCAAATTTTGTCACAAGCAGAGCTTTCATATAATAACTCAACAAACAAAAGTATAGGAAAAATCCCATTCCATATAGTGTATGGGTTTGATGACAGGAGGGGTATCAGAATTGAGATACATGGAGTAGAGTGAATTCAGAAGTGATGGAGTAGAAGACTTCACTGCAGAGATACAAAAGATTCATGAGCAGATCAAGGAGAAGTTGAAGAACAACAATGCAAAGTATAAATGTAGAGCTGAGCAACAGAGAAGAGAAATTAAATTTCAAGTGGGAGATCAAGTTTTAGAACACTTGAGGAAGGAAAGTTTCCAAAGAGAAACATATAACAAGCTGAAGTTGAAGAATATTGGACCATGCAAGATCCTTAGAAAGTTTGGTACCAATGCCTATGAGTTAGAGCTACTAGAGGATGTGGGAATATCACCCATATTTAACATTTCAGACCTATATCCTTATAAGGAATATGACACAGAGAGATCAAAATATCAAGAGAAGATTCAATGGGAGAAGCATATGCTTATAGCAGAAAATCCACAGATGGAGAAGATCGTTGATCAGGGGATTGGAAACAAGACTAGGAGAAAGACCTATTTTGAGTATTTGGTCAAGTGGAAGGGACACCCGTTAGAATATGCCAATTGGGTTAGTGAAGTTGATGTCCAAAAGCATGGAAGGTCATTGTAGGAGCTCATGGACATGATTCCATGAATTTTTCACCCATATGAATATGATGTAGGAGCATTGACAACAAAGCCACATGGGATGACAACTCAGCGCTTAGTGCACCTTTTGAGTAAAATTTAAAATTTTGAAAGATGATGTATCTCAGAGAACTTCTGAGTAAATGATGAATCAAAGAAGTTTTAGTGGTTGGAGGTTGAATGATTGCGTCAAACCAGAAGATATTAGATCATCCTTTAGTTATTTGATTTTGGCGTGGATCCGAAGATTCACCTTAAATTGTCTGTCATAGATGTTTATGTAATAGGACTTAAGAAGCTGTAGAATTTAATTTCGATCAAATAGGTAGTTGGAGGGAACCCAAGAGGACCTCTTGTATAAGTAGACACATTGTATACTTGAACAAGGTTAGCTGCAAATTAGGAGGAGATAGTTGTTACTGAATGTAAGTTGTTTTCAGAACTGTAGACATTTACATTTGAATGAATACAACATAGGGATATTGACCCAATGCATGGTCTTTCTACTGTTTACAGTTTCCCTGTTATTTTTTGTTTTCATGAATGAATGAGTTATGTTGTTGAGCATATGATACTGTGAAGTATTGGGATAAGTTTCAAATCGTTTCTCTTCGTTGAGTTCATGAAAGGTGTGCATATAGTCTACAAGGAGTGCATTGACGGAGTTTATCTTGACTCAAAATCTCAGAAGAGATAGCATGAAACTTCCATTTGCAATGAATGCAAAGGTACTTCTGCAAGGGGTGCACAGTCACCCACAAGAAGCTAAGTCTTGCGTAAAAATCTATTGCAAGGAGTGCACATATTGGAAGTTCGAGTAAGTGTCGGAGTAAGCCCTCTGAGGAGTGAAAGGGTCTGAGAGATAAATCTCAAGAGAGATAGCGGGGAAAAAAAATCTTCAAAGGAAGTGAAGCTCTGAAGGTTTCATGAGTCATTGACTAAGATCCGTCTAGGAGGGAGAGGGATCATTGCAGATTGTTAGATATGGCCAAAGCACATGAGTTTTAAGTCTGTGCGTGCACACAAGAGCGAGGATTCGCTGAAATACCAAAGAAGTTAGGGACTGTCCATTGTCTAGAGGGACAGGTGGCATAAGATCCACAACTCCAAAGTGAGATCACTTCTAAAGTTTTGTGGACAAAGAGAAAGTGAAATCGCCGAAGAGCTGAAGGCCGAATAGATCCAGGTCATTGGTTTCCAGGAGATACGTGTCGAAAGATCTCAAACTTTGGGGAAAGTCACTTCGGAAGGTTCTGGTCGTGGAGTGTGAAAAATTCCCGAAGTCCCAAAGGTCGAAGGAGATCACTATCGTCCATTTGAGAGAGACACGTGGAGGGAAGATATTACCTCTGTTAGTTCATTGATCCAGAAGAGTAAGGTGTTGGAACGGGATGAACAATCGAAGCCTGAACTCCTAGATTCACTGTGAATTTTTTATTTGAGAGGGGGTTATGGACCGTCGATCCCATTGTGGATTTGGTGCTTCGCGAGTTTAGGACTCTGAGGATTTGTGGAGAAGTGTTTCCGGATTTTTCCAAAGCTGAAAGTCCGAAGCGCTTTAGGATTTTTAGCCCGGGGCATATCCAAAGTCACACACAGAGAAGGAGCTAGCGCTCGATAGTGTGATATTTGGAAAAGGGTGCTAAAAAAAAATAAGGACAATGGATAATCGTCAATCTGAGAACAAAAAATCGACGATGGGGAATCATTGTGGGGAGCAGAGGAAAAAATAGTGAACATGCTAGTTCACAACCCGTTATTCGCTAGCACTGTTGATCTCGTTGGGATAGGGGATCAATGAACACAGTTCAATCAAGATTGGGTGATAAATTTTCTGATTGCGGGGAAATCAATATTCGATAAAGAGTGAGCATGTTGGCAGCCAACAATTACTGTAAACCGTCGATCGATGGGAAAATCGGTAATGATCGGATCGTGACCGTGAAAAACCTGAGGGTGATAGCAGGGCCCGTGTTTGATTGAGTTTGAGACTAGAAAGGTCCAGAGGAGCTGATCCAACTCAATAATATTTAACGATCCTTGACCGGGAGGTCAGGCAACCCCGAGGGGGAGTAGGGGGGTCTGCGTCACCCCCCCTCCCCCTCCCTCAAAGTACAATGTATGTAAATAGAAGAATTGATGGTTGCTAGGAAACTATGCCCTTCACTCCAAGACAACTTCATTGAGAATGGAACTTCTGCTTAGTGAAGGTCTTGGTGAAGATGTCTACAGTCTGTTCTGCCAAAGGACAAAACTACAGGTCAATGATACCCTCGTGTACTAAGTCCCAGATGTAGTGCATGTGGATATTGATGTGCTTTGTTCATTTCCTCTGAACTAGATCTCTGCAGAACTTCAAAGTTCTCTAGTTGTCACACCAAATGATGATCAAATGATGAAACTGAATTCCCAACTCAGTGAGAAAATTTTGTAGCCACATAGCCTGAATGGTTATGTTGACTACCCCTCTATACTCTTCCTCGACTAAAGAAAGAGAAATATCAACCTGTTTCTTTCTTGACCAACATATAGGTATGGAACCAAGACTAAGTGAGAAACTAGATGTTGACTTGCAATCAATGCTATCTCCATCCCAGTTAGACTCAATTAACCCAATGAAGTCCAATGTAGAGTCTATTGCATAGTGAATCCCAAAGGTGATGGTTCCCTATACATATCAAAGGATATGCTTTTCATCCTTCCAATGTAGCTCATTCACCTTCTGCATGAACCTGGAGACTGCTCCAACTACATAGGACAGGTCTAGTTCAGAGTGTGTGAGATACAACAAGATCCCCACTAGCTGTCTGTACAATGTTTTTTCAACTAGTGGAGTGTACCCACCATCCTCAAGTCTAACTTATGATAGGAAATGAGTCGGGGAAAACTTGTAGTATGTCATGTGAAATCCCTTAAGGAGATCTTGTGCATACTTGGCCCGAGATAGTTTGATGCCTAATGCATCCTGAATGATCTCGAGTCCAAGGAAGAAATTTAGTGGACCCATGTCCGTCATCAAGAACCTGTCATGTAGAATCCTCTTGACTGCAACAATCACTGAAGTTGAGCAACCGATGATCAAAAAATCATCAACATACAAAACTAGCAGTAGAAGTGAATCAACCGTCCTGAGCATGTAAAAATTTGAGTCTGATTTACAATGTACAAATTTTGTGACATTAGGTAGGAGTCCATATTGGCATACCATGCCCCCAGAGCCTATTGGAGGCCATAAAGAGACTTCTTCAGTCGACATACCAAATATGAATCCTGCATAAATCCTTGGGGCTGCTCCATATAGATCTCCTCAAAGAGATCGTTGTGAAGAAATGCATTCTTCACGTCCATATGATGGAATTCCCATCCCTTGGTTGCCAAAATGGAAAGTTCCAAATGTATGGAATCCATATTCATTACTGGAGTGAAGGTCTCATCATAGTCAATGCCATGCACTTGCTGAAATCCTTTGGAAACAAGCCTAAATTTGTATCTGCTAATCTTTCCATCCAATACACTCTTGGTCCTATAGACCCATATGCAACTAACAAGTTTCCTTCCTGAAGGAAGGGGAGACATATCCCAAATTTGGTTCTCAAGGAGGGATTTATACTCCTCCTGCATGGAAGATTCCCAAAAGGTATTTCCAGTAGCCTCTCCATAAGACTGGGGATCTAAAGACTGAACTAAGAAAATATGCCTGGGTGGAAATGGTTCAGTGGAAGTGAGTGCAAGAGGAGGCTCCTCGATATTAGATCGATCCCTCCTAGTATCAATTGGATCCCCAACAAGATCCCGTGCATCCTGAAGAGTAGTCTAGGCCCACTTGGGCCTCATCTATGGCTCCACATCTGCATCTACATGCACTGAATATGAATCTAACTATACTGACTCTGTATCTATATCATATGAATCCTCTGAATCAGAACTCTCATATGAAGAAGATTCGGTATGTGCATGCTCATTATCTCTGACAGGGGGAAGAAAAACAATGTTTGTATGCAGTTGTTGAGGTACATGCGAGACACTTTCCTCAAATTGGACACTATGCTAAATGATGAGATGGATCGAGGAAATATTAATGAGTCTGTATCCCTTCACACCATAGGGGTATACAACAAAGATACAGTCTATGATATGTGGATCAAGTGCCTTCCTCTTCTTAGAGGGAATCCTGACCCATGCACGTGAACCAAAAATATGAAAGTGGGTCACTTCTGGTTTGAAGCCGCTCCAAGCTTAGTAGGGGGTCTTATCCTTGATAGATCTACGAGGAGATCTATTTTGGATGTATGTTTCACAATTAAGTGCTTCAGCCCATAATAACTATGGAAGTGACTTTGCATGTAGCATGCAAGATGCCATCTCTTTTAGAGATTTGTTTTTCCACTCAACAACTCCATTTTTGTGTGGAGTATAGGGAAACATGTGCTGCAAATGAATCCCTAAATCATGACAGATATTCTATATCTCATGGTTGACATACTCTCCTCCGTTATCTGTTAGGAGGACTTTGATTTTCTTTCTTGACTGTGTCTCAACAAGGGCTTTGAAATCTTTGAAGTTTTGAAAAATATTTGATTTTTTCCTGAGAAAATAAATCCATTTGAAGCATGATAAACATCAACAAAAATGATCACGTCCCTTGCTTTGTTGATTTATGAGTGTGGAAAAGGGCCCATGAGGTCACTATGGATCATATCTAAAGGATAGGAAGCCTTTTGAGTCTTTCCTTTATTGAATTTCTCTTGAGGGTGTTTTCCAAGAACACATCCCTCATAAATTCCTTTGGAGAAGAGGATGTTGGGTAGACCATCAACCATTCCATGCTTTCTAAGTTGTTGCATATATCTGAAATTTAAATTTCCAAACCTTTCGTGCCATATCCTACTCCTTTCGTCAGCATGGGTAAGCAGTAATGTTGAATCTGATTCAATAAATTCAGAAAATGTATAGAGTCTAGATTGATGATTTACCTCACCGGTAGCAACCTTGGAATTGGTTTGAATGTCATAGATATCCACTGCATCAGGTGTAAATATGAATCTCTTTCCGGTGCGAGAGTTAGTCATCTGATACACAGAGAGAAGATTGACAGAAATTTTGGGAACGTGCAACACATTCTCGAAGATTTTGTTTGTGAGTTCAATCCTTCGTTTTTTAGTGACCTAGACTGGAGAGTTGTCCCCCATCATAATAGGAGGACCATTTCATGCATCCAATGAAGAATATACTTCTTTTGTGGAAGCCATGTGGTTTGATGCTCCTAAATCTACGATCCAAGCATCAAGAGAGGAGTTGATGGCAATCAAAGCATGGCTAGAATTGTCTTTCTTGAGATTATGATCTTCTGGCTTCTTCTTCTTGGCACCCTCATGGATGCGATCTGCAAGATTGTTTTGTTGAAGTATTTGGGTTATTAGATCTATCTGTTTCTGCATACATGTGTATTCTGGATGGAATCCTTTATGGCAGTAAGTCTCCCCTTTTCTTCCCTTTCCACCTTTGAATCCAGAGGTATCGTTGAAGGGTTTTGAGTACCCTTCCTTCTTTGGATTTCCATGTTCTTTCATTTTTTCTTTGTATTTATATTTATGGTATTTAATATCACTTCCATATTGCATATTAAGTGCATGCGCCTTTGGGACTTTGATTTTTCCCATGTTGATGATCTTGTTATGCTCTTGTGTCAGAGATTCGATA
Organism: Picea engelmannii; assembly: GCA_009831015.1. Lineage (NCBI taxonomy): Eukaryota > Viridiplantae > Streptophyta > Pinopsida > Pinales > Pinaceae > Picea > Picea engelmannii. The sequence goes on along the minus strand of ML788159.1, from coordinate 824,815 downwards.
AAGTCCTCAAGAGAGGGAATCTTCCAGGTGGATCTAGAGGTGAATATAACTGAATGAAATGTGGATATGAACAATGATTATTTAGGACCAAGTTTGGAGAGAATGGTGAGAACCATTTGTTTCTCTTATTGGAAGATTGGTTGTTGTCATTGATTTCAACCCTAGTCATTGGTTTTGGACCACAATATTGATGAAGGTATTTGGACATGAAAGACAATGCACATGCAGATACAACACCCATGGATGGATCATACACATCATGTTATTTTGGATGGTATGTGGCACGTCATTTGGATCCTCGTGGTTGAGTAGAAATTAATTTTTGAAGATGACAACGTGAATTGAATAAGGAAGTAAAGGTCAGCCCTGAAGATAATTAAAGAAAACAATTACAAAATAAGAAAGTGTCAGGTCAGCCCTAATGTTAAAATAAAGTGACATAAATTGTATAAATACATATCATTATACATTTATTTTATACACAAGTCGAATTTCAGAGGAAATTGGAAGTAAAGAAGGTTGGATTTCAAGGGAGGATGAAGTCTTTTGGTGATGTGTTCTAAGGTATTTTATTTATAGGTCATCTCACCATTTTCTCTATAACTATTTTTCTAGAATGACTCAGATGGTGAAATTGATATGGTATTGAGAATACATATCAATGTACCCGTGGTAAAAAAATCATCTATTTATTCACTAAAATTTTGGAGATACACTCTGTGGAAGATAGGGTTTTTTGACTAGTCCTGAAGCTAGTCAATAAACATGTTATCTGGGTAAAACATCCATAAATTCTTCATAGAGTATACAAATGAAGTGAGAATAATTTCATTGGAAATATTATAGACTATATTTTCTTATGTGCGAGTTTCATAATCTGATGTTAAATATTGAACATGGGGCATTATGTACAAGTTCACTCTCCTAAATAAACCAGAATTGAATAAGGTATAGCATTCTCTCTATAACTTCTTTTTGGGGAGGATTCAAGGAGTGAAACTTGGAGGATTTTCAGAGAATACATTGAGTAATATTATCTACAGGAGTATTCCAAGAATTGAATAATTGCAGAAGTTGAAGAAGTCTCAGGAAGCATAATCAGGTTCTATGTGATGGTTGATTGATGGTGATGATTTAATGTAAAGTTTTGTTATCTCTCATATATTCTTGGGTGGAAGGAAGGATAAAGGATGGAGAGTTAAAACATCTCTTGATATTGGAGGATTGTATCTTCCTCTTGGAGGTTTATCCCTCCCTTTATATTTGGAAGCTGTAACTACCTTTAGAAGTCATTACTTCCCTTGAACAATAACTATTGATTATTTCTCATATATTGTGCATGGTGTATTGTGGTGTATTGGTGTAACTCTTATAGTTTTTTTCATTGCTCATTGGATATAATTGAATGGTTTAAGTATACTTTGATTTTTTTTTTTTAAATTGTACTTGATATTGATTCACCCCCCTCTCAGTATCAACAATTGGTATTAGAGCGAGGTTACCTTCAGTATAGTTTAACCACTGGAAGGAAGATCCTAAGAAGAAATGGAAGACACCATTCCAAATGTGATTCCACCATTTGATGGAAGCAATTTTGAATACTGGAGTAATAGAATGGAAAATTACTTGAAAGCTCTTGGGGCAGATGTTTGGTTCTCATTTGCTTTAGGATACAATGCTTTGAAGAAACAAAATAATGCAGCTCATAAAGAAGCAAAAAGGAACAACAAATTGGCAATAGATACTATCCTGGATGGATTGAAAGATTCAGTGAAATCTAAGGTGGGATCATGTGCATCAACAAAAGATATTTGGGACAAGCTACAAGACCTTTATTCAAGGAAAGAAGCAGAAGAAGAAGAAGAATAAGAACAAGTTGAAGCAAATTACAACATCTCAGATTTCAAAGAAGCAAATAGAGGTCAGTTCTTTTTCTTTAATTGTGAAGGAGTAGGACATGTTGAATTTGAATTTCCTTATCCAAGGATTGAAAGAGATGAAATTAAAGAAGAAAAGTCCAATGAAGAAGAAGAAAATAATGAATCATAAATGATTCAACAAGAAGATGAGATTCTTAAAAAATTGAAGCATGTTGAGATTGAAAATAGAAAGCTCAAAGACATGCATAGAAAAATAAGAAGTGAATTGGGTAGTTGTGAAAAGATAGTTGTAAGCTTGAAGAAAAAAATTGAAGAGTTTGAGAAACTAAGAGAAGAAACCATTTCCTTGAAAACTCTACTCGAAGAAGAAAGAAGAATAGGAGAAGTAAGGAAATTCCAAATGATGAAGAAAGAAAAAGATTGTGAGAAACTTGAACAATAAATTGCCTCATTGAAGAAGAGCTTAAGAAACTCTCAAGTGCCAAAAGACATAAGACATCTTGGATGCATGGGTGAAAATTTATACAAAGAATATGAAAATACCAACAAGAAGGTTGAAGAAAGATCTACACATATAGTTGATGAGAAGTGGACGAGGATACCAGAAAGAATGAATGATTACAAAAGAGATGAATATCCAAGAAGACCTCCTACCTTCAGGAATAAAAAAATCTTCAATCAGTATGAAGAACACTACAGAAGAGTAGATCATGAACCCAGATGGACTACATCACAAACAAGGTCACTTACTCCTAGGTATCAAAATTTCTTTCTTGGTCATTGTTATACTTGCAAAAATCTTGGACATAAGGAAATTAATTGCAGAATCAATGAAAGGAACAATTATGCAAGAAACATGAATGGTGTAAATAGAAGATATGGAAATAATCGTGGATTTGTCAACATAAGTTATAATTCATTTTCCCCACTGATGGGCAAAAATATTGTATGCTACAAATGTAATTATGTTGGTCACAAAGCACGAGATTGCAGATATATGAATAAAGATGTCCCTATGCCAACCACAGTATGGAGAAGGAAAGTTCCAAACAATGAAGATTTTCGAATAGCATTGACCACTGAAGAATGTAAAGAAGAATATGAATGGTACATAGACAATGGATGTTCTTCACACATGACCGGGGATCAAGACAAATTCATCAACTTGAAGAGAAAGGGTTGCAATTTCACATTTGGAGATGACTCATCTGCCAAAATACTTGGAGAAGGTGTAGTAGAGCTTGGAAACAAAAATTTAAAAGAAAAGAATGTCCTATTGGTTTAATACTTGAAGCATAATCTACTCAGTGTTAGTAAAATGTGTGATCAATGATATACTCTTACGTTTGACTCACAAAGATGAAAAATCAAAGAAGAAGGTTCATGAAGATTGGTTGCAACTGCAACAAGAATACCAAGTAACATATACATCCTAAAACCATGAAAAATCTCTAAGGAAGAAAGAGACCATACAAATGAAGTGTTATTAAGTGTTATATGTTTAGGGGGAGAAACCCCAAAGAAGAGAGTTACCTTTTGCCATTAAACTCAGGGGGATCAGCCCTACCCTTTTCCATTGATGTCAAAGGGGGAGAGAAATTGGGATCATGATGATTGGGGGAGCGTGAATGTTGCCATCAATGACAAAGGGGGAGATTGTTGGAAGATTGGTTGTTGTCATTGATGTCAACCCTAGTCATTGGTTTTGGACCACAATATTGATGAAGGTATTTGGACATGAAGGACAATGCACATATAGATACAACACCCATGGATGGATCAAATACATCATGTTATTTCCGGTGGTATGTGGCACGTCATGTGGATCCTCATGGTTGAGGAGAAATGGATTTTTGAAGATGACAAAGTGAATTGAAAAAAGGAAGTATAGGTCGGCTCTGAAGATAATTAAAGAAAATAATTACAAAATAAGAAAGTGTCAGGTCGGCCCTAATGTTAAAATAAAGTGACATAAATGGTATAAATACATATCATTATACATTCATTTTATATACAAGTTGAATTTCAGAGAAAATCATAAGTAAAGAAGGCTGGATTTCAAGGGAGGATGAAGTCTTTTGGTGATGTGTTCTAAGGTATGTTATTTACAGGTCATCTCACCATTTCCGCTATTTTTTTTTTTTCTAGAATGATACAGATGGTGAAATTGATATGGTATTGAGAATACATATCAAGGTATTTTTGGTAAAAAAATTAGCTATTTATTCACTATAAATTTGGAGATACACTCTGTGGAAGATAGGGTTTTTTGACTAGTCCCGAAGCTAGTCAATAAATAGGTGTTCCGGGTCAAACAATCATAAATTCTTCATATAGAATCCAAATAAAGTGAGACCATTTTCAATGGAAAGAGTACAGACTATATTTTCTTGTGTGTGCGTTTTAGAATCTGATGTTAAATATTGAGCGCAGGGCATTCTGTACAAATTCACCCTCCTAAATAAACCATAATTGAATAAGGTCTACCATTCTCTCTATAACTTATTTTTGGGGAGGATTCAAAGAGTGAAACTTGGAGGAGTTTCAGAGAATAAATTGAGTAATATTATCTATAGGATCAAGGTATTCCAAGAATTCAACAATTTCAGAAATTGAAGAAGTCTCAGGAAGCATTATAAGGTTCTATGTTATGGTTGGTTGATGGTGATGATTTAATGTAAAGTTTTATTATCTCTCATATATTCTTGGGTGGAAGGAAGGGGCAAGGATGGAGAGGTAAAACCTCTCTTGATATTGGAGGATTGTATCTTCCTCTTGAAGTTTTATCCCTCCCTTTTTATTTGGAAGCTGTAACTACCTTTGGAAGTCATTACTTCCCTTGAACAATAACAATTGATTATTTCTCATATATTGTGCATAGTGTATTGTGGTGTATTGGTGTAACTCTTATACTATTGTTCATTGATCATTGGATATAATTGAATAATTTAAGTATAAGTTTAAAAAGTTTTTAAATTGTCCTTGATACTGATTCACCCCCCTCTCAGTATCAACATCTCCTCCTTATATTTATCAAATCAACAAGCCTTGATTTGCGACAACAAATCCTTATATTTGGTAAAGAAATCTTGGATATTGTTGAAGATTTTTGGATACAATGTGAGCAATTTCACCTCGAACATGTGTCCCCTTATCTTATCCTATTTTCCAAAAATCTCTTCCATGGTGGTCTAGGCTTCATTGGGGGTTTTACAGGAGGATATGTGAAAGAGGATTTCAGGAGAAATGATACTGCAAATTGTTCAGAATGCTTCATCCATTAGATTTAGATACTTGGATTTTTCTATGGATGACGTTGGTTATGTCTCTATGTTCATGGTTAACCTGTATTGAACCAGATTTTATGAGCATAACAAAATTAATACAAATTATTAAAATATGCTTAACACATAGTAACAAAGATACATTAAAACTAGTTTTCTATTCAATAAGGAAATAAACAGAAACTGTAAAATGCAACGGAAAACAAGATTGTTGGAATGATGGAGGCTTATCTCTGAGAAGAGATGTGATAGCTGTGCTCATTCACAAAAATATAATTAAAATGAGGCTCTGAAGGCCTTTTTACAATAAACAAAAGAGATGTGACAACTGTGCTCATTCACAAGAATATAATTAAAATTAGGCTCTGAAGGCCTTTTTACAATAAACAGGAATGTCAAAAACCATAGACATCCAAAAACCTAACCCTAGCAAATGAAGCACCAAAAGTAATGTGGGCCCCATTTGGGTAAGTTAGTACATCAAATTCCCGGGGTCGTAACTTTTGCATACGGTCTCCGTCTTAGGTGCACGATATCTCGTTGGAAAGGTATCATCGAGGAGATTAATTTTGGGGGATCAATCAAATCCTTTGGCTATCATTGAGAAGCTTGATATTAAAAACTATTTTGAGCGAGTTGGAAAAGGTGGGTGGCCACCGATATCCACCTGGATCATGTACAATCCTCTACTTCAAAGATGCATTATCATCTTCTCCTTCCATGCAAAGAAATTGTAAGGTGTAAGAATGAATTCTTTTGAAAATTACATTTTTCCGTTGTCTTCAATCTTCGGTACCTGAAAAAATAATTTGGTGTGTCTTTTCCCTAGCAGTCCATCGAATCTAATACCATGTAAATGTGTTGAACCTTCACAAAATGGATCTAGCTGGGAATTGACAGATACAATTGCATAGAAAATAGAAGAAAAGAGAAGCATGGAGAGAAATAATGGAAGAATTCTCATTAACAAATTGAATGAATGATAATTTACAAATGATATACTTTTTATAACTCAACTAATGTGCACTGGAGGAGAAGAAAATGTGCCATAGTGGTGGTCTAGAGTGATCTGGACACACACCAATAGTTACGGGAGTAAGTTGCCACCTATTCTATTCTCTCGGGCAATTACGAGAGTGAACTGCCACATAGCTGAGTTAAGTAGTCTATAAGTATTCAGTTAACTGACTGAAGCAGAGTGAAGTGAGGAGGAGTTCATGGAATCATGAGTAATGCTCTATTCTAGTGATGATCCCAAGTACAATGCTCATTATATGGTGATGATCCCAATGCTGCATGGTGATAATCCAATGTAGCATCTAAACTCCACTCAACTGATCAAACTGAAGTGAAAACTGAAGAAAATATTTTCCTAGAGGAATATTCTCCCTAAAATATAGGAGACTAAATAATGACTAATAAACATAGGGAAAAACTTAGGAAAAAGAAATCCCAGGTGTGTGTGAAGTAACTCCAACAAATTCCTCTTTAGAATTAGGCTTTGGTATAGCCTCAGACAATGACCATTTTCCATTAATGGATTCTTTGCTTCATCGATAGTATGAAGCTTGAAAAATTCGTTATCATATACAATTTATATTTCTTATGGCCCTAGACATCAGGTGTAGAACTTTCCCTTAAAATATTTATACTATGAGTCGAATAGAAGGGATCAATACTTGTCTCTAAACTTCTTTTTTTTGATGGATATGTCATGCCACTTAGATCTTTGTTGTTGGAATAAAGCAATTTGTTGCAATGAGGCCTAATGAATTTTGTCAAGTTCATTGATCTAATTGAGTCTATGTTGTTGGGATTTTGAGGGATACAATCCCACTTGTAGTGTAGTTCTTAGTGTCTTGATATAAAATTTTACGGGGAGAACTACATGCTTTCCATACACCAACTCATAGGGAGTGAATATCTTAGTGTTTCTCTAGGTGGTTCTATAGGCCTATGTGGCTTTTGGAATCCTGTCAACCTAGTCCTTATGATGTTGCTGAACTATATTGGTCAAGATGGCCTCCAACACTTTGTTAGTGACCTTCACCTATCCATTTTCTTGAGGTTGGTATGGAGAAGACATTCAATGCTTGATCTTGACTTGTTCAGTAATGGAATGAATAAGATGAGAAGTGAACTTGGTCCCTTGGTTGGTAATAATCTCCTTATGGATGAAAATTTCCTTATACAAGGATTTATCCATTTCTTCCTCTGTATCCTTCGGTAGTTATTTAGCCTCAACCCATTTGGTTACATAATCGGTGCAAACCAAGATGTACACCTTTTTTTTCGATGGTGATTTGATGGGTCCTACGTGTTGATATTATGGTAGTTATAGGAGGTATTAACCTCCACGTGTAACCCTGAAAAGAATATAATATTCTAGAAAGTAAGAAGAAACCCTCAAGAATTGGACATAATCCTAGAAGACGAGTCGACTAAAGGAAATATTTAATATTGAGTTTTTAGCCTTCAGAATGAGAAGTCGGCCTAGAAAACTAAGGAGGAGTAGTATAAATACAGGATTTCAGAGCTCATTTGGACACACACAGCTCACAATTGCATAAATTTAGTTGTGTGCAAGTCTGGAGAGCAGCTGCAGTTGCATCTACTACAACTTGTATTTTCGATTTCAGTCTTGGACTGTCTCTTGGTTATCGTTTGGACTTTATTCTTGGCATGCTAAATATGGAGAGTGATACGCTACCTTGATTGGCTATTAGGCCTAGGGTTTTCTTCTGGAATTATTCTCTGTCAAGGTTAAGGTGCTTGGGGGTGGCTTTAGCCTATGGTTGGGTGACAATATTGATATATTGTCTATGGTTAAATGAGCACACATATTATTTCTAACAAGTTATGGGCCCACACCATCTTCATACAGTCTAACCACTAGAAGATATATCAGGAGTATTTTCTCAGCTACAGTTGCAGTTGTAGTCAATTTTTTTACTGTATCAACACAAACCTAACCCTCTTGTTGAGGCACCTTAAGTGAAGATATTGACCTAATTTCTGGATATCCTAGTGTTCCCTAACCTAGTGCACTTCCTGGTACTCTCATCAAGATAAGACATCAATTTTGAGTTTTTGGTCAAAGTCAAAGGTTGACCAAGTCAAAGCAGTCATGACCTACTCTATGAATTTTGAAAACAAGTTAGAAGGGGCTTCTAACTTCATAAAATGGAAGACAAGGATTGATCTCATCCTTTCCAAGAATAAAATGTTGAATATCGTGAAAGGAAAGATCGTGGAACCACAGTTTGAAGAAGTAAAAGAGAAGGAACCTTAGAACATTGCAGTTATGGAGAAGTTCAAATACAATGACATCAATTCCATGAGTATCATAGTGGACTCTGTATAAGACCACTTGATACCCTACATCCCTCATCTTGACTCATCTCAGAAGATGTATGATTCCCTAAATAACCTCTTCTCAGTCAGAAACATTGGACAACTAATGAGTCTGAAGAATGAGCTCCGTGACATGAAAATGAATGATCATCACAAGACAACATCATACCTCATGAGAATATCTTAGTTAAGAGATCAAACACAAGCTATTGAAGAAATCATTTCAGATAAGGAACTAGTAAATATAGTACTCAATGGTCTTTCCAAGACATGGGATGCATTTTCCATAAGCATGAACACAAGAAAGGAGTATCCCACATTTGAAGAACTTTGGAATTGCTATGCACAGGAAGAATCAAGGATTAACGCAAAAGAGAAATCCCAAAAGAAATACGATGATCAATCTTTCAGAACAAAGTTCAAAAATTTCAGGAATAAGAAGAAGTTTGGCTCAAGGAAGAAACAAAATCAAGAAAATGATATTTCAAAGATACAATGCTTCAATTGTTGAAAATATGGTGAGTACAGGGACCACTATCCTGAGTTAAAGAAAAGGAAGGAAACATATGAAGCAACAGTTGCCGAAGAAAGGGAACCCTCAAATAAAGTCAGGCAGAATAAAACATACTTCTTCTTCTAATTCAAGGTAACAATATTCTTCAAATATCTTGTATATATCATGTTTACATAGTTCCTGTACATATCATGTATATCTATTTCTTATAAGAAAATATGTTCAAGGGAAACAATACCAATGGAAGAATAAAATGATAAGGATTGCTATTACGATGACTATAAGTCAAGCAATACACATGAAAAGATGAAGTATGTTGACAATATTTGGTAACCACTCATGTGGAAGATATTATATAAGTAACAATTGCCAAATAATCCGAAATCAGAATCAAACTTGAAGAGACCCAGAAGAATTCAAAACAAAGTAAATTAGAAAAAGACTCGTGACACCTTACAAAAGGTAATAAGAATGAAAACAAGAGCATGGACTATCTTAGATGGAGGGAGATGATTACATAATTCTAAAAGAAGGGCATGCATTCATGCATGAAACAAGAATTAGGAGGGAGTTAATCCTAAATAATATGACCCATTCAGGATTATGAAGTATCTATCCATGTTCCCATTGAAAGTAGCAACCATGAAAAGAAACACATGTTCAATTTGACTTTAGAAGAAGTCTTCTTCGAAAAGAAGCTTTAAAGTATCCTTGGTTTTCCATCTACATCCATGATGATATAATGAAAGGAATAAGTTGGAATCTTCAGGGCATGGAATCTATAGAAGACTCCATGGACCCAGGAGATAAAGACAAACATGAGTATTCCAAGAAAGAAAGAAAAAGAGAGAACAACCAATTATTATACCGAGAATAAAAAAGACTACCATCTTGGTTTGAACTCATTAAGAAGCAATCAAGAAGAATAAATGGAATTTATGATAAAGAAAAGTGTGAAAAAGACTTATGAATGGAAGCATTGTAAGCTTCATAAGTCTATGACAACAACTTGTTCCAGATATACCTCTTGTAGTATCTATGGATTGGAATTTACATGTAAAACTCTGTTCTTCCCAATAAAGAAAGTGAGAAAGAAGATTATACCATAAAGATACCCATGTATGCAGATATAAGAAGACCTTGTATGGATTCAAACAACTTGATGCAGAGTATCTCATATACAACAAAAGCATGGTGAAAACTTTCTATGATAGAGATAGTGTATCGAAATAGTTACACATAAGTCTGGGATGATGGATTGCTAATCCATGGAAAACTCTCATGATGACAAAAGAGGTGTTACTTGGATATGTTTCAGTTTAAGCCTTGCCACGATGTCATGAGATAGAAGGAAACATAAGTGTTGAATTCGACCATGATATATTGTAATGATCAGAGCTATATGAAGCCTTCAGAGAAAATCAGTGTTCCATGACAAACCGAAGTACATTGAGATCAAGCATTACATTCTTCATGATGAATTCCAAAAAAGGGAAGTGTTTCTCCAATATATCTCCATAGATGAGCATATAGCAGATATTTTGGTAAAGCTTATGTCCAAGATGAAAAAGTTTGCGTACTTAAGAAACAAGTTGGGGCTTGTGGAGATGACTTCCTTATTGAAAAAGGAAGAGATTACTCCCAGGTTGGGAGGGAGCACTGATGTATTATTGATTTATGGATAGTCATTTTTCAGTTCGAAGAATGGTCTAGGATGAACATTTCCTTTCCAGTTCGGAAAGTGGTTGGAGATTTCTGACGGACAAACATTTTCTAGTTTGGAAAATGGTCTAGATTGGACAATCATTTTTGTAATGAAAATGGTTCGATAGATTGTTGATGTACCATATACAATGATTCCCCTTATGGCCAGTGCCGGGGAATGGTCTAGGACAATCATTCTTCTTGGAAGTCACTCTGAGTAGTGGTTAAGTAGAATAGTCCTCCTCGTCGGGAAGTCATTCCTTCGAAGTTCAAAGTTGTGAGCAATTTCGAAGAATGGTCCATTTTGGGGGTTGGTGCAAGACAATCATTTCCATTAGGAAATGGTCCAGACAATCATTCCCTAGGGAAGACTCATTCTCTCCAGGTTGCACTATGATTAGTGTCGGGGGAATGGCCCAGTTAGGTGAATGGTCCAAGTTCAACAATCATGGATAGGCATTCCCTAGGGTAGACTCATTCTATCCAAGTTGCACTATGGTTAGTAATGGAGGAATGACCCAGTTAGGTGAATGGTCCAAGCTAAAAAATCAGGGGAATTTATTCTTCTATGCTTGAGAAGAATAGTCCAAATAGCCCATGGATGATGTTTTACCTTCTAAGGGCATATGCTCTTCCATATCTCATAGATGTGAGTGGAAGAATGGACTAGATGACTCAGTTTATATCATGATATTGTTTTATGCAGGTTGATATCAAATGATATGATTGTTGTGGAGACTATGTGTCTTTGGACAATAGATTCATGCTACTGTGGTGGATGTGTTCCATTGATTGTGACTATGTGTCATTGATTAAGTAGTTGTGTGCTACTTGGTGTGGTTGTGTACCACTGGATAGTAGTTGTGTACTACTATGAATAGAGACAGGTGTGTTCTATTGGATGGCATTGTTTTGATTGCTATGGAGACCATCACTAGTGTTGGAAATGATTACCAACTAGATGGATAGTCAATGTGTTGGTGGACATACATTCTCTATGTGGAAAATGGTCCAGGAAAGTTATTCTTCTAGGATGTATGTCTGGATAAGAAGAATAGTCCTTGTAAGCACATGGTGTGGCCTCCAACATCTGTTGGAACAATTATTCTTCTAGGACATATGTTCAGATTAGAAGAATAGTTATTGTATCACTCTATGGAGTGAGTGACTTATTCAACATCATCCCTGATTACTCATATGGAGTATGTGTTCAAGAGATGATGTTGTTGATGCTATCAGATGATATTGATAGTGATGATAGTGCTTGTGATTTGATCATGAGATAGTCTGTGTGGATATGATGATGCTACCAGTTGAATGGTATGTTTGTGCTCAAGACCATTATTTTCAATACCTCCCTAGCTAGGAGGGAGTGGTTATATTATGGTAGCTGCGGGAGGTATTAACCTCCACGTGTAACCCTGAAAATAATAGAATATTATGGAAAGTAAGAAGAAACCCTAAAGAATTAAGCATAACCCTAGAAGACAAGTCGACTAAAGGAAATATTTAATATTGAGTTTTTAGCCTCCAGAATGAAAATTCGGCCCATATAGCTAAGGAGGAGCAGTATAAATACAGGATTCCAAAGCTCATTTGGGCACACACAACTTGCAACTGTAGGAATTTAGTTTTGCGCAAGCATGGAGAGTAGTTGCAGTTGCAACTATTGCAACTTGTATTTTCAGTTTTAGTATTGGACTCTCTCTTGGTTATGGTTTGGAATTTCTTCTTGGTATGCTAATTCTGGAGAGTGATATGCTACCTTTATTGGCTATTATGCCTAGGGTTTTCTTCTAGAATTATTCTCTGTCAAGGTTAAGGTGCTCAGGGGTGGCTTGGGCCTATGGTTGGGTGACAATATTTCTATTATTGTCTATGGTTAAACAAGAACACCTATTATTTATAACACTATAAAGTTGAGGGCCTACTTCTCGAAGGGATCTATCAAGAACTACAATTGGAGTGGAATTTAATCTAATTTGACTGGTCGTCCCATCCTATGACACTTGTAACTGCTCCTAGCATATTTTTGGCATCTCAAAATATGTTGGGCCAATAATACCCCATGTGCATTTCTTTTTTTGTAGTTATTTTATCAACAAAGTGCCCCATGCAAGGTTCATCATGACATGCTTTTATAATTTCATAGGTTTCATCCTCTCGAACACAACTCTGGATGATATGACCATTCCCAATGTGAACGAGGTATCCTTCGATCCAAGATTACATGGCACTTTGTTGGATGACCATTTGGTGTTCTTTCGACAACATATGTTGTGGAAGCATTCCTATAGCCAGGTAGTTAGAGATGTCTACAAACCATGGTGTGTTAGTGGATAAAGAAAACAAGTGTTCATCTGGGAAAGTGTCTTCCATAGGAATGGATTCTCCTTCATCGGTAATCCTAGAGAGGAATTCAATGAACACATTTTCCCTCCCTAGCTAATCAATAATTGAAATGTCGAACTCCTGTAATAAAATAAACCACTTGGTCACTCTACCATTAGTGATAGGCTTGTTCATGAGGTAGTGGATGACAGAGTGGTCAGTATGTACAAACACAGAGTAACATGTGATATAATCATGAAACTTATCAATGGCATATACGATGACAATAAACTCTTTTTCAGTCACACTATAATTATTTCAGTAGGGGATAGATTCTTACTAATGTAATAGATAACATAAGGTCATTTATCCTATTTATCCCCCAGGACAAATCCAATGGTTGTGTTTGAAATGTTTGTAGATATATGGAAAGGTAGGGACCAATTTGGACCCTAGAAGATTGGTGCAATTGACAAATTCTCCTTTAAGGCTTCAAACACATCTTGACATTAGTCGGTCCATCAGAATTATGCAGTCTATGTGAGTAATTTAAATGGGGGTGATTCTAACTTAGTAAAGTTCTATATGAACCTTCGATAGTATCTCGCATTCCCTAAAAAACTACAGACATCCTTCTGGGTTGTGGGAACTAGAAACCCAAGGATAACTTCTATTTTGGTAGGATCCACTTGGATCCCTAGAGGTGATATGTGGTGTCCTAGCCTGAGTGCAGAGCATGTGACATTTCTC
>ML788159.1:750493-760501 GCA_009831015.1 Picea engelmannii | reverse complement strand
TTCACCAACAATAATGTAGCAGAAAGAAGATTTTCTTTTGAACCTTCATAAAGTGGTTTTTCTTCCTTCTCTAGCAGAGGTACGTCAAGATCACCAATGTCCTCATCATCATCCTCGTCCAGTCGAGCGAACAAGTCTTGGATCAATTCATTTGTCCCATCGTCTTCAACTATATTGTTATTATTGTCATCTTCTTCCATAGGATAATTAACTTGATCTTCAATATTTGGCACTCCAAAGTCCTTGGCACCTTGTCGTACACCATCATTTTTGCTAGTACTTGGCACATTCAAACGCTTAGAGGGCCAACCTAACTTTATAATTACAAACAATCATGAAAAATTAGTGTACTGCATAAGAAATATTTAAACAATATAAAATTTTATAAATACAATCAATATAAAGATATAATAATGAATATATAGTTTACCAAGGGACAATATTCATTCGGTCCACCTTCAACGTGCCCATGGGTTCTGCAATGTCTTACAGTTGTTTGTATTAAAATTCTTCTGACTTTTGTGCTCCCGCATTTAGCGCAAGGGCAATACCATCTCTTGTCACCTTTTCCATAATATCTCCACATTCTTCACCACAACCAAAATATTGAGACAATTATGTTATAAAGTTCAGTGATGATGTGCTAGATCTATTCGATTCTTGAAATGCAATAGACCAAACCATACAATATATTTTACCACATAAGCTTCAAAGATTCACCATAGACAAGTAACATAATCAAACGACATAATAGAACTAGGGCAAGAGATCAAGTCTCATATAAGCATGGAAAAATTAGCATGTTCACAGACGGCATAAAATCTACATAAACGTATAAGGTTATCAAATATTAAAGGAGACAAAAGAAAAAAAAATATTTAACTAAACTTCAAAGTCTAAAATCCTCTTGCACGCCTTGAACAATGATCACAAAACTAAGTTATGTAGATCAAAGATCAGTTTGATCTCTTAATCAACAAGCAAACCTTCACATAAAAACGAATATTACCAGAGCTATAACACATAAAAGATGTCGCAACTATAACAAATTAGTCTAAATTCGGTTCGAATTAACTAATTTATAGATTCGTCATCGTCGGAATTCCAATGACTATAACCCTAAATTAAGGTTGACCATTTCAAAGTCAATGACCGTTATGTTGACCTACAAACGGCTATATTAAAGTGTCAGAACTGGGCGTCGCACTTTCGACGACCTTATAACACGTCGGAAATCCGATGTTATCGGGACTAATTTAAAAAAAAAAAAACAGTAAAATTTTGTTTTTTTAAAAAAAAATTCGACAAAAAAATTGATTTTATCACAATCATCGTAATAGTTCGTCAACTTTTTATCCTATATGTAATAGTGTAATGTTAGTATTGCGAGGCCAAAAAATAGATAAATTATCACTCGAAAGATGCCCTTTCAAATCTTTTAATGAGTGGGAAAGGAAGCAATATCACTCAACAATCTTTTCATGTTTAGAGAGTTTGAAAAGAGTTTAAAGACGACTCCAAGGGGTTCCTTTTTCGTGTATCCATGCGGGTCTGAAAAAGAGATAAAAGTTTATCCGACACATTCTTATGTGTTTGAGCTTGAGAACAAACTAAGACTATGCTCATGAATGTGACAAGATGAAAAAATGAACAAAACTAGTCCGAACCCTACCAATAATGTCAAAATTGCATTCCAGGGGATTGATAAGGCCTCCAAAATATTTTCAAAAACCCAAAAATAACTATATCTTATGCAAAAATGAAATGTATAATAGTAAAATGGGGTAACAATATCATTTACCATTTCATTTGTGCAAAGATTTGTAGCAGTGGAGAATTTGTGCTTTGGAGGTGAATCTTGCATTGTTCGGTGTCGGAGCTACGGTCAACCATTTTCCTCGTTGTTTGGACCAAGTTAGTGCTTTTCTTCCTTTCTTTCATTTGTATGGTTCAAAATTTGTTTTTAGGCAATGGTTGGGTGTAAAAATTGATGCCTTGTGTTGTCTCAAGCACCCAAAAAGGCACGACGCTCCTCTAGATTTAGTGGGGGAGTGATGCCCATTCGTTAAAATGCCCCTACAAGTTTTTGAAATACATGCCAATGCATTGGTGTAGTGGTGGAGAGGGCGCTACCCAAAAACACAGAAAAAAAAATGCCCAAAACTGCCAGCGCTTTCTCAAATCATGAATGGTGTGTGTTCTGATTTTTAAAGCGCCTTGATGGCTTCTATAGGGCTACTTTGGTGCATTGATGTGCATATGAGAGGGGACTTGGCCTCATATACAATGCAAACAATGTTTTGAAAGTTTTTTAATTACCCCAAAATCGCCAAAAAAATCTGATTAATGAATTTTGGTTGTTGATAATTGCAGGTAACTTTGGCAATAATCATGATTGAGTGGAAATAAAGAGAGCATGAGCTCGATGATGTGGCCTTATTGCAAAGTCCCTGAGCATGTGCTGCATTGAGGAATTGTAGTCTCCTCAAGTTCTTCAAAATGCAAAAAATGAAGAAAGAGATTCTTCTTCTCAAGCATATGATCGGGCTACGGAATGTCGTAGAACAAGGGTTCCAATTTGGAACACAACTTCTCACCATCGAGTTGGAAGATGTATACTTCCTAACTGACCACTTGAAAATAGGGGCTCCCATAGTTTTATCTAGACAAAGGGCACTTCCTGCGCCTGTGGATGAGTACCTGACAAACCATTATGTCCTGGAAGCGAGACTAGTGGGAGGCAGAATCACAATCAAAGATATCAAGGAACTACCTCTTCGTTCCATTCTATTTTCCATTATGAGTATAGTGGGAAGTACCAACGTGCACCTAGTTTCAAGATCACCGGTGGTCTATGGTTTACAGTGTCTAGAGCCAACACTGTTTAACTAGAGTGTAGGGTTCCTTCAGAATGTGAAGGAGCAGATTATGAGATGCAGAGCAGGGCAGTAGAAGAAGTTCGGGTATGGTTAATTCTTGGTTTCATTCTTATTAGAATGTATTCCTCAGATGCAACCTCAAATTGCATTAGTAGTATGGCCAATGGGAGAACCATGTATGTAGCGATGGACTAACCTATCTCTGAGACAAGGGTCAGATTCAGAGTTCAAATTCACCGATGATTTCTTCGCTTGGATAGGATGCCAATTAATCATGATAGAAGATTTTCCATACGCCGGAGTGGATTTCCGAGGAAGCATGGGCCTTTTCCTTCCATATGGGGTGGACTGGGATGCATCAAGTAAGAAACCAAAAAAGATATTTTCAAGTGTTTTTTTTTTATTATTTTAAACTTATATTATTATTTATTTTTTGGGTACATAGGAGAGTTTCTAACGGATGTATCATTTCATCATGCAGACAAGGGAGCAACACGTCCGACGGAGATACTAGCATTGGGGTGCTACATGGATGCTCAGGTAGTAGTAGCGGCAGGGGGTCTCCAAGAGGTGGAGACAAACCTTCGTGGTGTTATGACGGGTATTCCTCCTCTTGAGAGGGACAATGTACCCTTGCACTTGTAGAGACACACAGTGGGAGTCCCTAAGAGTATTAACTCTTTACTGAGACGATTAACCCATGCGGTGATGTGCTACTTGGAGCACAATGTGGTGCGGGAGGACTAGGACCTCACTGATGTTTTTTTTTTGTATAGTCTTTATGACGATGTTATGGGCACGAGGACCCCAAATTTTTCCCTTCTATGTACCTTTTTTGATGTAATCAAACATTTTCAGTCATGCCGTATATATATACATCTCTGATTTTTTACAGTGCCAAATGATTTGCAAATAATGATGTCTTGTATGTGATGTGTTTTAATTTACATGATGATATGTGATGTGATTTATTTCCTTTATGAAAACTTATCTATGTGAGAGATACCTATCCATGATGTAATTGGCTAACGAATCCGAAATGGTATTGAGTTCTCTTGGTATGTGTTTGTATTCGATAAAAGCAAACATTCGTTCAAGACGACGAACTCGTAAGTGGAGACGTAGTAGGATAGGATTGTGAATAATGTAGATTCAATTAAGTTGACAGACCACAAGTTGGGAGTCTAGGTTGATGATCATGCGAGAAATTCCTAGGGAGGAGGCTTTGGTTAAAAGTCCAATGACAACATGATATTCTTCCATGTTGTTAGTTGTCGATCCTAAAAAAATACCTCTGGAACTCACCAACTCCTCAGAGTGGTAAATGACCCAAGCTATAGAAGCAACGTTCTGGGTATGTTGACTAGTGCCATCTGCAAACCCGACAAAAATAGGAAAGGAATATGTCATCTGCACATGAAAACACAAGACATAGTATAAGTGGCTAAGGCAAAAACTCGAGCACGCAAAAGAAAAATACACACCAAACTAAAAATACAATAGTGTACAAAGAATGTATGCAAGATGTTCTATGCATAGTACTTCTTAAGGTAAAGCCCGTTCTGAGGCTCACCCGGGAAGATTCTATCGTAGTCAACTAGCTCGTAGGTGCCTCTATGTAGAACATGTTTCATGATGTAAGGACCATGCCATAGAGCTTCTAACTTTCCTGTCCCTAACTTATCATGATCCTGGTCATAAACGAGGACTAGGTCTCCTTCTACAAAAGCGTGAGGATGGACGAATTTGTCGTATTGATTCTTGATTCACTTTTGATATGTCTCGTTAACGAGAGAGGCATCATGATGTGTTTCATCCAACCTAGTCAAGTGTAAGAAACATTCATCTTCAGAAAAAGTGTGGGGCAGGAGTACTACTTTGAGTTTCAGTGAGGGAATTTTGCACTCGATTGGTAAAAAAAATTCTATGCCATATACTAGCTGGAAGGGAGTGAATCCAGTAGTAGTTTTTAATGAGGTCCGATAAGCCCAAAGAGCGGAGAAAATTTATAAGTGACAAGATGTCTTGTTTTCCCCTAACATCCGTTGGATCATGGTTTTAAGGACCTTGTTGATAGCTTCAACTTGTCCATTAGCTTGAGGATAGTATGGGGATGAGTTCTCATGGAGAAAACCCAACTTGGCATGCAACTCACTCATCATTTGGTTCTGAAAGTGTGAACCATGATCAGTGACAATGGCATGTGGAACACAAAAACGAGTGATGATGTGGTTAAAAAATAAAAGAGTTGCAGTACGACTATCATTCAGAAAGGTAGGCATAGCCTCAGCCCATTTTGTAAAGTAATCGATGATGACGATTATATAACCGTGCCCCTCAGCTAAGGTAGGCTTACACTGCATGAAATCAATGCCCCATTTAGAAAAGGGGTTGATGGAAATAATGGGATGCAGCGGAGCAGGGTGGATGCGTGCTTTGTTTTGAAAAACTTGGCAGGGTGGGAACTTTTTTACGGTCGCGATACAATATTTTAAGATTGAGGGCCAAAAGTAACCGACACGTAAAATTTTCTGGGTTGTAGCCATCCCAGAAAGGTCACCTCCACAGGCTCCAAGGTGACAGTCATTGAGGACACGTTTAGCCTCTTCATGATTCAAACATCATCGTAGGATAGTATCAATACCATGATGATATAAGGTATCACCAACAATAAGGTAGCGACGAGAATGATGGCAGATACGACGATGCTCTTCACGAGAGATATCGGGCTGAAAACATTGGGTCTAGAGATAAAGAAGGATATATCCATACCAAGGGTCAGACGTGCTAATGAGGAATAAAGTTTCATTAGGTAGAGAATCTATGGGCTCAGTATCTTCATCAGCATGGGGAAATTCGCATATAATCTCCACAAACACCAAATATTTTTTAGCTTTGGACTTAACAAACTCAAGATCGAACTCTTGAAGGATGACGATCCATTTAGAATATTTTCCCCCAAGAACTTGACGTGTTGGAATGTGATACATGGGGTTTAAGTCTGCAATAACTATGGTGGTGCGTAGAAAAATGTAGTGACAAAATCTCTGGACAACAATGATGGCTGCCAAAGGCAACTTTTCAACATGTGAATATCGGAGCTCAGGACCATATAGACTTTTTCTCAAATAATATATCACGTTTTCCTCACCGATAGGGTCCTCTTGAACTAACACCATAGAAATAGTGGAAGTAGAGGTTGCTAAGTAAATGATGTAATCCTGCGTATAGTTCGGAGGATGCAATAGAGGTGCATTGGTCAATGCATGCTTAAGAGTAGCAAAAGATTGTTGAGAAGTCTCATCCTAGATGAAAGGGGTGTCTTTCTACAACAATCACATAAATCCTTTTGTAATATCAGTGTAGTTACAAATGAAACGACGAAGAAAGTTTGCTTTCCCTTGCAAACTTCGAAGTTGTGTCAGATTATTAGGTGGAGGTAAATCTAGGATAGCTCTAATATTTAAGGGATCCACCCGAATCCCGTCCTTGGAGACAACAAAGTTGAGGAGTTGGTCTGATTCGACAACAAAAATACATTTATGTGGGTTCAAACAAATACTGTAGAACTGACATCGAAGAAAAATTGCCCGTAGATGACCAAAATGGTCTGATCGACTAGATGAGTGGGCAAGTAAGTCATCAAGGTAAGGTTCCACAATATGTTTGATATCGTGGAAAGCATATGAAATGGCTTGCTAGAATGTAGCACCAACATTTTTAAGGCCAAATGGTATTTTCCTATAGGATAAAGTTCCCCATGGGAAGATGAAGGTTGTGTTATGCTGATCAATAGGTAAAATGTCAGTCTGGTTATACCCTGAGAAACCATCCATAAAAGAGAAAATTACGCTACCAATGCAATTATCAGTAATCTGGTCGAAGAAGGGCGTAGGGTAGTTGTCTTTCAGACAAGCCTTATTGAGATCCCTATAATCAACGTAGACACGAATGGTCCCTTGCTTCTTAGTGATTGGAACAATGTTTGAAACCCATTCCATCAAGGGGACATGATAAATGAAGCCAAATTTCAATAAATTTTCAACTTCTGCCTTAATGGATGCGGTCTTTTTAGAATGGACCGGGCGGAGTTTCTATCGAACAGGTTTGACACCTGGGTAGGTTTTAATCTCATACACAATGATCGATGGATTGATCCCTGAAATCTCTTTCTAGCTCCAAGCGAAGACATCGCGAAATTATTTAAATAAAGCGGTATAAGAGACCACTTCCTTGGGCAAACAATTAGCACCCAGGTTGATGTTTTCCACGACACCTTCTTTTATCAAAATGTCGATAAAGATCCTAGATGAAATGTTTCCCAAATTCCCCTCAGAAAGAGTATCTTGTGTGAGGATGGGAGATTGTGGAAAATCGACAACATCAGAAGGGAAGACAGAGTGTATGTCTTTTTGAATTTCTTCGAGAGGTGGAATAAAAGAGGACTGATTATGTCTATCATCCCAAGGTACGTCATCAATGCTAAGAATTTCCATTATAGATTCATCGGAAGGAATTTTTTTGGAAATGTAGTCGAATGCAGATGTCAAGGAATTTAACCATGATGGCATCGAGTAACTGTCGGGTGTCAAGAGATGTTGGTCATCTAAGGAGGGAGAGGTAGGTTGGATAGCAACGTATGAGGTTTCAAATGGACTAAGTGGCATGGTGTCACCTAGTGCATCGAATTCCAATGGACTAGGTACAATCCAAGGGTCAGATGATTCCAAGGATTGGTAAATCGTAGTCGAAATCATATTTATTGTGGCAACATGATGTGTGGTGGGTGGAAGTGGTGTAGGGAAGGTACCCATAAGGATAGAGTCTTTCAACAAGCCAACACCAATTCTTTCATACGTGATCTTATGATCTCCCAAGAATGGAATATTGATGGTAAAGGGAGCGCGAGCATCGAGTGTAAATCTAACTGATTGACAGTGACAATTTTGCCCTGATGAGGAAATTGTACGCATCGAAATACCGATGAAGCAACGAAAGTCATAGCATAAAACCAACTCCTTCCAAGTAACAGGTTATAATCGAGAGGAGCATCGACTACCTCGACATCAACAGTAACAATTTTGTCGCCTAATTGAACGGCTAAGGACTATAATAGTCCATGAGGATGAAAACCTCACCCATCAAATGCGCACAACATCGTTGGGGATTTGTTAAGTGCAGGTGATTTCAAGATTTTCCAGTAGGCTAAACACATGACACAGGTAGAAGCTCCCTCATCCAAAATAGTTCGGTGAATTTGTTGACTGTGAACAACAACATCAACTTGGAAAGCAATTTGGTGAGAGAGTCAAGATGTAAAACTATCTAGGTTAAACATGATATTGTTGGATGACTCAGGATCAAAAGCGCCAATAGCGTCCAAGAGCATTCTACGTTGACTGGGGCAGTGTTGTAGAAATCCTAATTCAAACATAGCACACAGTGCTTGAGCCAAATCTTCAACAATGTTGTAGTTCTGGGCAGCACACGAACTAGGATTAAAGGTATATTTATGGATAGTTCTCTTAGGAGTGTGTAATATAGAGTCGAATATATGTTTCTTGATATGAAGCGATCCATATGGAGGAATGAAAAATGGAGGGATAACGGAGGATGGCGATGGATCTGGTAAAGAACTGTTAGTGACCTTTCCTTTGTTAGGTTTAATTGGTGTGTCGTAGGTCATAGAGAGGGTGGTTAAATCAATCACGTTAAATAGATATATTGTTGATACTAAGAGGGGGGTGAATCAGTATCAAGTACAATTTAAAAAAAAAAATCAACTTATACTTAAACCATTCAACTATATCCAATGAGAAATGAACAATAGTATAAGAGTTACACCAATACACCACAATACACCATGTGCAATATATGAGAAATAATCAATAGTTATTGTTCAAGGGAAGTAATGACTTCCAAAGGTAGCTACAACTTCCAAATGTAAAGGGAGGGATAAACCTCCAAGAGGAAGATACAATCCTCCAATATTGAGAGAGATTTGAACTCTCCATCCTTGCCCCTTCCTTCCACCCAAGAGTATATGAGAGATAATAAAACTTTACATTAAATCATCACCATCAACCAATCATCACATAAAACTTGATAATGCTTCCTGAGACTTTTTCAATTTATGCTATTCTTCAATTCTTGGAGTACTCTGATCCTGTATATAATATTACTCAATGCATTCTCTAAAACTCCTCCAAGTTTCACTCCCTGAATCCTCCCCAAAAAGAAGTTATAGAAAGAATGATAGACTTTATTCAATTCTGGTCTATTCAGGAGACCGAACTTGTACAAAATGCCCCGTGCTCAATATTTAACATCCGATTCTGAAACTCACACAAAAGAAACTACAGTCCGTACTCTTTCCAATGAAATGTGTCCCACGTCATTTGGATTTGTGATGAAAAAGTTATGACTCTTTTACCCGGAACACATGTTTATTGACTAGCTTCAGGATTGGTCACAAACCCTATCTTCCATAGAGTGTATCTCCATAATTATAGCGAATCAAGAGATGAAATATTTACCAGAGGTACCTTGATATGTCTTATCAATACCATAGAGATTTCACCATCTGAATCATTCTAGAAAAACATTTATAGAAAAAATGGTAAGATGATCTGAAAATAACATACCTTAGAACACATCACCAAAAGACTTCATCCTCCCTTGAAATCCGGCCTTCTTTACTTCTTATTTTCTATGAAATTCGACTTGTCTCAAATGAATGTATAATTATGTTTATTTATACCATTTATTTCACTTCCTTTTAACATTTGGGCCGACCTGAAACTTTCTTATTTTGTAATTATTTTCTTTAATTATCTTCAGGGCCTACATGTACTTCCTTCTTCAATTCACTTTGTCATATTCAAAAATTCATTTCTCCTCAACCACGAGGATACACGTGACGTTACACATACCACCAAAAACAATAAGATGTATACTATTCATCCATGGGTGTTGTATCTGCATGCGCATTTTCCTTCATGTCCAAATACCTTCATCAATATTGCAGTCCAAAACCCATGACTAGGGTTGACATCAATGACAACAACCAATCTTCCAACAATCTCCCCCTTTGTCATTGATGGAAACACTCATGCTCCCCCTATCATCA
>ML788159.1:718259-748754 GCA_009831015.1 Picea engelmannii | reverse complement strand
GGGTGAATCAGTATCAAGTACAATTTAAAACCTTTTTCAACTTATACTTAAACCATTCAACTATATACAATGAGAAATGAACAATAGTATAAGAGTTACACCAATACACCACAATACACCATGCACAATATATGAGAAATAATTAATAGTTATTGTTCAAGGGAAGTAATGACTTCCAATGGTAGCTACAACTTCCAAATGTAAAGGGAGGTATAAAACTCCAAGAGGAAGATACAATACTCCAATATTAAGAGAGATTTGAACTCTCCATCCTTGCCCCTTCCTTCCACCCAAGAGTATATGAGAGATAATAAAACCTTACATTAAATCATCACCATCAACCAATCATCACATAGAACCTGATAATGCTTCCTGAGACTTATTCAATATATGAAATTGTTCAATTCTTGGAGTACTCTGATCCTATGGATAATATTACTCAATGTTTTCTCTGAAACTCCTCCAAGTTTCACTCCTTGAATCCTCCCCAAAAAGAAGTTATAGAAAGAATGGTAGACTTTATTCAATTTTGGTCTATTCAAGAGACCGAACTTGTACAGAATGCCCCGTGCTCAATATTTAACATATGATTCTGAAACTTGCACACAAGAAACTAAAGTCTGTACTCTTTCCAATGAATTTTTTCCCTCATCATTTGGATTCTTGATGAAGACGTTATGACTGTTTTACCCGGAACACCTGTTTATTGACTAGCTTCAGGACTGGTCACAAACCTTATCTTCCAGAGAGTGTATCTCCATAATTATAGAGAATCAAGAGCTAAAATTTTTACTAGAGGTACCTTGATATGTCTTATCAACACCATAGAGATTGCATCATCTGAATCATTCTAGAAAAAAATTTATAGCAAAAATGATAAGATGACCTGAAAATAACATACCTTAGAACACATCACCAAAAGACTTCATCCTCCCTTGAAATCCAGCCTTATTTACTTCTTATTTCCTTTGAAATTTGACTTGTCTCAAATGAATGTATAATAATGTTTATTTATACCATTTATGTCACTTCCTTTTAACATTAGGGCCGACCTGACACTTTCTTATTTTGTAATTCTTTTCTTTAAGTATCTTCAGGGCCTACATGTACTTCCTTCTTCAATTCACTTTGTCATCTTAAAAAATTCATTTCTCCTCAACCATGAGGATCCACATGATGTGCCACATACCACTAGAAACAACATGATGTATACTATCCATCCATGGTTGTTGTATCTACATGGGCATTTTCCTTCATGTCCAAATACCTTCATCAATCTTGTGGTCCAAAACCCATGAATAGGGTTGACATCAATGACAACAACCAATCTTCCAACATATATATGGGCACTTGTCGAGGCTTCATCATGAGAAGGGTGGCTGGAATTGCTCCCTAGAGAGGGGGTTTGAGCAACCATAGATTGTTGCTAAGGAAAAGGTTGAGTAAGCACGGTGGGTTGGGAATTCCCTTTGAAAAGTTTGGCCACTTCATCACGATGTGGAAAGTCTCAAGTGTAGTGATCGTTACCACAAATAAGACATGGGAACTTTAGTTTCCACTGTGGTTGCTTCTCGTTAGTAGGTGGTGGGTTTGAGTTTTAGGTTGTTCATTGTTATTATTATTTTTGTTTTTTTTCTTTGTATTATTCTTACCTCTGGATTGTTGTGAAGGGGCAGACTGAACTGCATTCACTTCAGAAATTTGGGTATGAGAGGAGGTAGAGGAGGGTGCGGTCGAACTAAGAGTCGATGTGGAAGTAGATCGAGGTGCAACTCCAGTCGACTGGGATGTATACTGAGTTTTGACAGAACCAATACTGTCATCCGCATGTGATGAGGATGAAGGTTTGGATGGATTGCTAGTGGCATGGGTAGCATTTGGAATCAACTCATATAAAGTATCAGACTGTGAATAAAAAAAATCTAAGTACTAAGCCCGAGCAATGGCCTCTTCTTTGGTGACCACACCACCCATGGCAACATCACAAGCAATTGGGGGTAACAGTGATTTAGTAAACCATTATGTCAATAATTGGTCAGGAATGATTGCTTTGATCAACCTTCGTCGTCATCTCCACTCATGAATATGATCATAGATATGCACGGAGTTTGTCTAACGAAGGGAGGTCAAGAGTTTGGTACCCGTATAGTATTGAATGTGTAGTTGAAAGTGTGTGAGAAAGGAGATGGCAAGGGAGTTGAAGTATTAGAAAGATGCATGTGGCAGTTCAATATACCACTTGGTTGCTGAACCCGTAAGTGTTCGCTGAAAATGACGAAAACGTATAGAATCATCCATTAAGGAGTTTGATGAACACCACAAATGCAAATTCATCACATGGTTATTTGGGTCTTCTCCAGGTTTACTGTCAAATTTTGGAATATCAGAAGGCAATTTAGCAGGGATGACTGACCAAAAAGGATAATGCAATATAGGATCATTGGTTAACTGAGACAAGTCTGGAAGATCCAGTGTTGTGAGAAATGGTAGCTGTCGGTTAACATGAGGATGATACTGGTGTGGCATGGGAACACCAGTAGGACCATAAACTAGGTTAGGTGGATAATTCTATCTAGTAGGTCCTCCTACATTTGTTTCTGGTTGACCAAAATAAACAGGATTTGAGGATGGTTGAGAAACATGTGGATATGGAGGATAAACTGATGGGTTTTGAGGATTATAAGTCGGTTTTTGGGTTTTCCCATAAGGTGGATAGACATTTTTTCCATAAGGAGGATAAGGTTGTTGTTGTCCTTAAGGATGTTTCCTCCCAGGGAATAGTGGATTTCCCGAAAAAGGAATGTGCCAAGGATTTGGTGTCACATTCTGCCCATATGAAAGGTTAGGGATTCCAGTCTGAGATTTCCCCCAAGATGATATTGTGTCCCCATTTGAGTTTGAATCCCAAATGGAGGTTTCCCCCCAGTGTGAGGTTGAGTGCCCAGAGGGATCTGGAAACCAGAAAATGAATGACCGGAGGCTCCAACCGGATTAGAGCCACCAAGACTAGTTCCTCCAAACAAAGGTGTAGGGATAGAAACTCCAGGTGTAACTTGGGTAGTGTTGGTAACGGAAGGATTAAAATCTCTGTACCCAAGTGGGATTGACGGATTTTGTCTAAGTGGTGTTCCAATTGGAGCCTGGGATGGTGTCACATTTCCGGTGGGGATTGTGGAAAAATGCGGGACCATGGTAGAATGGGCCATCTGGATACTAGGGTTCGAGTGAGAACCAATCAACAATTGGTCTACAATGGTAATGACATTACTGGTCATACCAGTAAAGTGATTTAAAGGAACCGTATAACTAACAGACGTCTCGGGCACTTGTGATGCCATGGGTTGATCGGGATTCACTCTTAGGTTACCGTATAGATCACAGATTGTCAAAGAGACATAACCAAATCTAGAGGTTCCAACAGTATGAGTCGGGGTCCTAAATGATTCACTTTGGAAAAAGGGATCTTCCATTCCATATCTTGTGTGAGGTCCAGTGGATACCTCAGTTTACTCAATAACAACAACCTCTCCAGATGACTTCACCTGTAGCAGACGCAGTTCTCGTCTAATACTCAAGGCTGGGTTGATTCGAAAAGCTTCCAAAGAATCGAAAACAATTCGAAATTGATCTAGAGAGTGTGTGCTTCCAACCTCAGATCCTAGTTCATTATGAGCCTCAGGAGGGACTTCTGAAGAGTTGGGAAGCAAAGGTAGATAACCCTCAGAATCTTCCAAGGGTAACCCTTGCATCCTACGTGAACGACGAAGGCCAATGTTGCTGGAGCTAATGAATGAAAAAATAAATCTATGGCCGACTAACGAAAAGAAACAGTATACACTAAACATCTAGGAATCAAACCAAGCAAACACAACCTTCTCTCGATGACCGTACTAGTTGGTGATGAAATCCAATGTCGCGTGATCAAGTCAATAAGGGGCTAGGATATGGTGGAACAATTACGATGGTGACCTGCTTAATAGACTTATGCCTTGGTGCAAGCTTCCATGCAGTAATTGTGGATTTACCCTCCAAGGAGCCCGAGTGAGTTTGACCAATGTCTGTTCCAGGTACAGTGAGACTTCCCTTCACCATCACCTTGTGTAAGTACCTAAACATTATAGATACTAAGGACACCTATTCACAGTCATCGCCTGGTCGAGTACAATCGACAGTCCGGTCTGAACTTATGAGCAGGATAACAAGTCTGAAATCCTTTGAGAGAACTGAGGACAAGTGGACCGGTAGGACTCCAAAGGACCTCGAACGGATTTAGAGTTCATGAAGCATTGAGACCAAATGAAACCATATGAACCTCAAGAAGAACCCTCAAAATACGATCTGACCACTATAAATGGTTGAACCATAGAGGGATAATCTCTGTAACTCTCCCGAATGTGACCTCATGTGTAACCCCTGTGTGAGAGGGGGATCCCAGAAAGCCTATACGACAATTGGATTTTTCTCTCCCTATCGCAAGATGCTAATGCTTGTTTTGAATACTTTGGAGAGTTGTACTCACAGCCTAATCCAAAGTGCTAACCCTAGTGTAATGTTGGTGGAATATTTTAAAAACAAAATGTTCTAGATAAATTTTAATTAGCGTTAATTTTGTAGATGTTCTTTACTCAATGGTGTATGAAAATGAAATTGGTGGTATTATGACTTAATTCCCAAAAAATACATAAGAAATGATAAGNGAATGTTCTTTTCACTTTAAAACACTAAGATGAAAAATCCTCAATCAAATCAAGTATAATGCTAAAAAATTCCATAGAATGTTGTTCTAATATCCAAAAACAATAATAACAAATGTATCATTTTTCTTTATGTGTGAATGATAATCAATCTGATGTAAATATCCCTATGTCATTCAAAATTTAAGATCAAATGAGATTCAAACAATTAGAAGCAAGTTTCACACAAACAAAAACACACTCTCATCATGATTTAAACAAGAAAAACAAAGATAACAAAACTTGCAAAAAGAAAACCAAATACTCAAAAAGAAGAAAAAGGATTGGACAAGATGACCTCAAATATCAAATGGAATGGTGCATAGACCTTTGAAATTCCTCACAAAATCTTCCATTCTGTCATATAAGTGAGAGGAAAACAGTAAGTTGACTCTAAATCGTCAAAGACAAAGAGTGACTTCAAGGTAAGGAAAAAACATCAAAATTCCAAACAAAAGGTGGTCAATCCTCAGAAAACAGAGTGTTGAAGTCCAAGACCAAGATGTACTGAGGTTGTAAGACTCTTGAGCAAGTGACAAAAGCAAGAATGAACTGAGAGAATGAAAACCCTAGAAGATTTTTCACAGAAAAGGGCCAGAGCTCTGGTGTAAAGGGAACTAGGGCATTTCAATGCTCTATGTAAGCTAAGAAGGGAGCACCAACACTTTGGTAGAAGAGGTAGGGGGGCGCTGGCCACTAAAAATTTAGAAAAATGCCCAGAAAATAAAAAATTCAAGCAAACTCAGGAAATCAAAGTGTATGAAATGAGGTGAAGAGCCAATCAACACAGTTCTGAGAATCAAAAAACATAGTATGGAGAAGGTAAAAAATGAGGAAAGGCCAAAACAAGACCTAGGAAAGGAAACAAAAATCAAGGTCCCTCCCTACTAGAGTCACTAATTTCTGTTATAGAGAAATCCCCTTGCGGACAAGTGGATTCTCTCTTGGATACTAGACCCCTATGAACAAGACAAAAAATTCTATTGTGGACACTTACATTCCTTTTTATAAAGATAAACTATCAAAGAAGAGGAAGGAAGAATAGTAAATACCTTTTTACCGACGTTTGTGCTTGCTCGATCCAGGTTGATCTTGATCTCCAAGTTCTTCAGAAGGTCCTATGGTACAATGAGCAACAACAATGATACTTCCTACTCTACCATGATTAGCTTCATAATGGATCTATAAAAGAAACAAGTTCATGAAATGTACGCAAACTTTAAAGGAAATAGGCCAAGCATAGATTTATATTAATGAGAACAAAGTGGTGCTTACAACCATGGATGCAGTGCAACAGCTTCACCAAGCTCCCTTTGTCTAGACCCTTGCTCAAATAATCCACACAGAATGTTGATGCTTCAATGATATCTCCCTTATGAGATCATAAGTTTGATACTTCACAATTTCTCCCCTTTCACCATGAAGAGGCTTCCTTATATAGGCTTGGAGAGGCCTAACCACTTAAGATATCTTTGGGATAAGTTGAGGATTATTCTCCTTTAGTTGTGGATATTCCCTAAGGTTGAACCTTGACCTCAGATCCGAACCAAACCAACTCCATATATGAAGGGATTCTTCCCTGATTTCTCTCAGCAATCCAAAGATTCACTCAAAAAATGTCACTGCTCCCTCAGAATGGGGCATAGAGCATTGGAACTCTCCCCCAAAAGAGTTAACAAAGCGTTGGCACTCCCTGATAGTGTATAGGGGAGCGCTGCCTTCCAAAATTGTTTTTTTAGTGGTTTTCTCAGTGGAAAAAGACTTGCACTCTTTGTCAAATGACTTCTCCTCTTCATAACGAGTCTTTTGAGGTGTCTTATAAGTGTTCTTGATAATGTCGTCTGGGACACAACATGGACATGAAAACAGTATGATATTTGCGACACTTGTAGGTGAAATGAGACACTTGCGACATTGGTAATGACAACACAAGGCCATCATCCTAATGAGTAATTTTGATGTGTAACATAAGTGGTTAGATCTCATGTTGGATAATCCAATGGCTAGCATTACTCTCGAAGTTCTCATATTGATGATCTAGTCTAATCCTTGTGCATTCGTTGAACTTTATCTTTTAGATGATTGATGAATCTGACTTAATATTCAGTTGAGGTGGAAAGTTTTCATCTACTCCAGAACTTCAGAGATTCATGACTTCGGGGCTCCGGGTTACTATAACTCTGAAGTTGTTCAATTCCTCTGGAGGTTTACCTACCGAATAAGTTATAAAATAACGATGAATTCTTGCTATCGGTTAACACCTCATGCTTACTCTATTTTCCACTATGTTTGATCAACGATCGAGAATGCTCCCGAATTAGATCAACAATTAACGCTACTTCATGATTCTTACCTTCAACGATTAGGTCATAACAAAAGCTTGCATATCCCCAAAGTTATTCATCCCAGAGTGATGTGGCTTGCTGACATCACTCAAGATTATGTGGACCCTAATTCTATGTGTCATGTGTCATCCTAATTCATGAATTTCAAGGTCCTTATGTGCTACATCGACCTTGAAATTATTTACCACTTGATTGGGCCATGTGTCATCTTTGTCTCTTTCCACATGTCTCCCTCTTGAATCATGGCCTTGCACTTCATGGCTCCGAGAGTTTTTCACTTTTATATCAACCTTCAATCATAGTCGAAGTGCCGAATATGTTTTTCCATCGTTTGATATTTCCTTGTCTTGATCCGATGACCTCTATTTACTCTAGGACTTTGTTCCTTTGGCCCCACTTATCCTATATTTCCACTACTTCATCCAACAATCGAGAATGGTCCAAAAATGGATCAACAATTAACATTACTTCTAGACTTTAGGATTTCAAGGCTTACCCTATCCTTCCACTTTATGTCGATCAACGGTCGGTGGGATTTCCCATCTCTTCCTTTGATCTGAAGGTCGACAGGAGTTTGTGACTTTGGGGCTTCGACCTTCGAGTATTCCTACATGATTCATACTTCTTTTATTTTGAGTGGTCAACATCAAATTTGACCACCATTGGACTCGCCTATCCTCATCCAATGGTCACCATGCATTTCCTAGATCTGATGGCTCTCATTTACTTTGGGACTTCGGGGCTCTGACCTTTGGGTATTCTTGGTTTTTATGAACTTCTTATCGCTAGAGTGGTTAGCGCCGAAGTTGACTACCTTGTTTCCTTTAGTACAATCTAACGGTTCAACATTTCCATTCCAGGTCGATGATCAATATTTAATTCTAAATTAAATCTTGATCTAACAACTGAGAACTCATGCGAAGCTCCTTCCTGATCGATGATTGGCATTTATTTCATGACTTAGAGATTTTGGGGATTCTTCCTTGTCTCTAGTAATCGTCGAAGTGGAAAAGTGGCGAAGTGGAGAAACTTATGCTATCCTTCCACTTGGTTTCGATCAACAATTTATATTTAGACCTACTGTAATAGAGTTTCCTCACAGTTATCAGGGTGTTCAATGCTCTTCTTTCTGATGTATTCATCATTGTTTCTCCTGATCTTTTAATAACTGTTTGTGCATTCTTTTATGCACTGATCTTTAGTCGCTAACCCTCTTGATCTCTTAATTCCTTGTGATTCATTACTCTGTATGTGGATTCTCTTCATGCTACTTTTCTCGAGCTTTGGGAACATAGGATCATTGTTGATCCTATCGTTATCAACAATGATCATGAATTGCTTCTTCCCCAAGGTGATCTTCCTTTTTCTCTGATTATTGTATATGTTTGATTCATTTTTCCATCAATGACGAAACACAATCAATAATGACAACAATATCCCCCTTTGGCATTGAGGGAAACATATCTGTAAAAAAAACATTTTGCTCCCCTTCTCACTGATCTCATTTTTAGGATCGAGGATTGAACCAAATACTGATACCAAATTTGTTTTACTGTTTTTCTCCCCCTTTGACATCAATGACAAAGAGTTAAACTTTTACTTCTTTTCTCCCCTTGTGAATGTGCCAACTGTTATCTCAATCTCTTGGGATTTTATGTTCAAATAGTTAGTCTTATTGATACCAATTTTTTGTAGTGATCAAGTCTTTTATACCTAATCCAATGACTTCTTCATTTTATGACCAAATTAAACACTCCCCCTGATTTTTTAATGTTTCATAGGGATTTACTGTCTTCTCCTTTTTCTTAAAGGACAAGGGTGTGAATCTTACTAATCTTATTGATCTGTTTATTTATTCTCATTGATATTATGATCTTTCACAAGAATACCATTGATCGATACCAATTAATTTAATTTCCATTCTTCAACCAATTTAATATCTTATTCACAATACTTCGACTCTGCCGAAACCAACTTCAACTTTTGTCCCTTAGAAATAAGATTGAATTGGTCATTTCATCTATTGTTTGTTGAGTCTTCTTCATAAGTTTTTCATTCTTTTGGAAATTCCTCATTGTGTTTAGATCGTACCATACTTTAGTAGCATTTTGTAGTACTTACACCAAATCATGTTGTAAAATCCTTCCTCCTTCCTTTTTATCATATTTTCTATTGAGGGGAAATTTAGTAGTTCATGAAAATAACATTGGAAAACTTCCAAGATTTTAATTGCTCAATTCTTCTGGTTGATATGCTATTGGAGATTCATCATTATCATCACTTTTCTGTGTAAGTTAAACTTCTTCATTTTCTTCTTTGGGATTTTCTGTTTGCATTTTTCTTTTATTGGTTAATGTACTCTTGATCTGCATGATATCGTCACGATCTTCTATTGTGTCATCTTCTTCTTTAGGAACTCTCATTTCCTGAGTTTGATCCATTTCATATTCAAATATATGAATTTCACATTCCTTATTAGGAACTTCACCCATCATTTTCTTATTATCAATTTCTTCATTTTAAGATGTCAGATCATCTTTCTTTCTTTCTATTTCATATTTTCTTCTCCATTCATTTTCATCGGATATTTTGTTTGTTGGATATTTATTTTCTAAGTTTTTCCTTTGAGATTCGTCATTTCTTCTTTTCTTCCAACCTTCATTATATTTTCTTCCTGAATTGTATGAATTATTTCTCATGGATTGACTTCTTTATTTTCTGTAGTTTTGGGATTTGTGAACAAACCAATCACACTTGTAACATCTCATTGTATGATAAAAATTTGTTGTGTGGCCAACATAATTGCATCTCCAACATCTCATTAAGTTATTGGACCTTCCTGAATTTTTCTTTTCAGGACCCTTGCATTCCAATGCTTTGTGACCAAAGTTATTACAAGAAAAACAATAACCATTGAAGGTATTTCCATACTTGAGTCTGTTGTGACATGAGAAGTTTGTCTTTTGATATGTTTCTTATTTTTTACTTTATAGATTCCTTCCTTGACAAAGTTCATGGTTTGTTTAATGTTTATGATTGTACCTTTTTATTTTGAGGAGTATGATCCTTTATCATGTTTTTGAATGGTTCTCCATTTTCCACCTTCTTCTTTCTTATTGTATCCAAGGCCGATTTTTCCATCAGTTGGTCTTTGACTGTTCCAGATCCTATCTAGGATAACTGAGTTGTTATGAAATTTGACAATTTCTTTTGTCTTTTCATTCTTCTTTTTGAGGTTGATAACTTCCATTTCCAACATGTGGCATGTTTCTTCCTTTTTAGTAAACCAAATCTTCAAGGCTTCTTCTTTTTCCTTAGCTCCTTCAAGTTGAATCTTTAGATTGATGAAAATGTATTCTGTATCATCCAAGAATTGTGTGCAGTTATTAGTTTTTTCATATGTCTTTATCTCTTCTATATATTTTGTTAGATCAACAATTTCATTCTTTGATCTTTTGATTTCTTCCTTGTTTTCTATTTGAATCCTTTTGAGGTTGATGGCTTCCAATTCCAACCCATGGCATGATTATTCCTTTTTAGTTTATTGGATCATACATGATTCTTCATTTTTCTTAGCTTCTTCAATTTGAGTCATTAGAGATGTGTTAGTACTTTTAATTATCTTTTTGACGTTAATAATTTCAAATTCCAACATGTGACATGATTCTTCTCTTTTAGTTAATTGGATCTTCTAGGCTTCTTCATTTTTCTTAGCTTCTTCAACTCGAGTTTTTATATAGATGACCATTTCTTTTGTCTCNTTTACTGTCTTCTCCTTTTTCTTAAAGGACAAGGGTGTGAATCTTACTAATCTTATTGATCTGTTTATTTATTCTCATTGATATTATGATCTTTCACAAGAATACCATTGATCGATACCAATTAATTTAATTTCCATTCTTCAACCAATTTAATATCTTATTCACAATACTTCGACTCTGCCGAAACCAACTTCAACTTTTGTCCCTTAGAAATAAGATTGAATTGGTCATTTCATCTATTGTTTGTTGAGTCTTCTTCATAAGTTTTTCATTCTTTTGGAAATTCCTCATTGTGTTTAGATCGTACCATACTTTAGTAGCATTTTGTAGTACTTACACCAAATCATGTTGTAAAATCCTTCCTCCTTCCTTTTTATCATATTTTCTATTGAGGGGAAATTTAGTAGTTCATGAAAATAACATTGGAAAACTTCCAAGATTTTAATTGCTCAATTCTTCTGGTTGATATGCTATTGGAGATTCATCATTATCATCACTTTTCTGTGTAAGTTAAACTTCTTCATTTTCTTCTTTGGGATTTTCTGTTTGCATTTTTCTTTTATTGGTTAATGTACTCTTGATCTGCATGATATCGTCACGATCTTCTATTGTGTCATCTTCTTCTTTAGGAACTCTCATTTCCTGAGTTTGATCCATTTCATATTCAAATATATGAATTTCACATTCCTTATTAGGAACTTCACCCATCATTTTCTTATTATCAATTTCTTCATTTTAAGATGTCAGATCATCTTTCTTTCTTTCTATTTCATATTTTCTTCTCCATTCATTTTCATCGGATATTTTGTTTGTTGGATATTTATTTTCTAAGTTTTTCCTTTGAGATTCGTCATTTCTTCTTTTCTTCCAACCTTCATTATATTTTCTTCCTGAATTGTATGAATTATTTCTCATGGATTGACTTCTTTATTTTCTGTAGTTTTGGGATTTGTGAACAAACCAATCACACTTGTAACATCTCATTGTATGATAAAAATTTGTTGTGTGGCCAACATAATTGCATCTCCAACATCTCATTAAGTTATTGGACCTTCCTGAATTTTTCTTTTCAGGACCCTTGCATTCCAATGCTTTGTGACCAAAGTTATTACAAGAAAAACAATAACCATTGAAGGTATTTCCATACTTGAGTCTGTTGTGACATGAGAAGTTTGTCTTTTGATATGTTTCTTATTTTTTACTTTATAGATTCCTTCCTTGACAAAGTTCATGGTTTGTTTAATGTTTATGATTGTACCTTTTTATTTTGAGGAGTATGATCCTTTATCATGTTTTTGAATGGTTCTCCATTTTCCACCTTCTTCTTTCTTATTGTATCCAAGGCCGATTTTTCCATCAGTTGGTCTTTGACTGTTCCAGATCCTATCTAGGATAACTGAGTTGTTATGAAATTTGACAATTTCTTTTGTCTTTTCATTCTTCTTTTTGAGGTTGATAACTTCCATTTCCAACATGTGGCATGTTTCTTCCTTTTTAGTAAACCAAATCTTCAAGGCTTCTTCTTTTTCCTTAGCTCCTTCAAGTTGAATCTTTAGATTGATGAAAATGTATTCTGTATCATCCAAGAATTGTGTGCAGTTATTAGTTTTTTCATATGTCTTTATCTCTTCTATATATTTTGTTAGATCAACAATTTCATTCTTTGATCTTTTGATTTCTTCCTTGTTTTCTATTTGAATCCTTTTGAGGTTGATGGCTTCCAATTCCAACCCATGGCATGATTATTCCTTTTTAGTTTATTGGATCATACATGATTCTTCATTTTTCTTAGCTTCTTCAATTTGAGTCATTAGAGATGTGTTAGTACTTTTAATTATCTTTTTGACGTTAATAATTTCAAATTCCAACATGTGACATGATTCTTCTCTTTTAGTTAATTGGATCTTCTAGGCTTCTTCATTTTTCTTAGCTTCTTCAACTCGAGTTTTTATATAGATGACCATTTCTTTTGTCTCATATAGTATTTATTTTATTTTATTGTCATGTGTCTTAAATTCTTCCATTTCTTTTGTTAGATTAGCAACTTCGGTCTTCAATCTTTTGATTTCTTCTTCTTTGTCTTCTAGATGAATCTTTTGTTCATGCTCTTCATGGTTAGATTGATCTAACTGTTGTAGTAGCAACATATATTTCTTTTTAAGCTTCTCTAACTATTCAAAAGTGCACATAAATATGTATTCAAGCTGGTCAAGAACATCCTTAGTAACTTCAATATATAGACCATTTCCTGGTTCCATACTAATCACTTCAAATGTAGTTATAACATCAGTCTTAAAATCTAATATTTTTTCTTTAGTGAACACTGAGGTATTCATCAATTCCTTGATGTAGTAGTCTTCTATGTTGATGATTGGGGTTTGCATCAATTGTTTGATGGAATTTTCCTCTTCTGTGTTTTGTTATTTATTCTGACCAGAATTCTCTTTATCTGTGTTTTGTTCTTCAATTTAATTTGATTTCTCCATTTTTTTTTTTTGTTCTTTAATATGATTGGATTTTTCTGTTTCTTTGTTTTGTTCTATAAACTCATTAGAATTCTCCATTTCTTTGTTTTTTTCTTTATTTTGATAATAATTCTCCAGCTGGATCCATAGTACTTTAGTAGAGGTGTAGTATCCCATCTTTTCTTTGACTTGGTCTGAAAATCCATTCTGGATTGTCTTTAATGCTATTGAATTATTTTTCTTTGCTTTTTTTGCAGTTTTAGATTTGTTCTTTGAGGTAGTCGAGTACCAAGGTTTAGATACTACTGAGTCCCAAACACCATATCCTCTTGACTTCAGATACCATTTCATTATTTCCATCCATGAAGAGTAGTTTGTTCCATCAAATAAGGGTGCTTCATTTGTGGAGAGAACCATTTGTCCACCCATTTATTTAGAATCTACCTTCCAATGTTTAAATTGTGCTGAAGGCACCTAATCTAATACCAATTGTTGAAACACACACTGACACTAAGACGGGGGGGTGAATTAGTGTCTGGAACTTTTGACTTCTTTTCACACTTTCATAGATTAACTGAATTAACTGAAAACGATATATGTAGCTCAATTGATTATTCTCAATTGATTATTCACAATCACGTGTAACACAAATTGTATGAAATAGATAAAATATGTTTCTTTCATTTATTTAACTTGAATGAATAAAAATAAAACCAATCATTTAATATCTTCAACTTCAACTGAATATGAGAGATCCAAATCTATGATACAAGAGCCAACTTGTAGTTCTCAGATCCAACTGAGAAATGAGGAATCCAACCCTCATAACATGACCCAGCTTGCTGATCTCAGATCCAACTAAGATGCGAGGAATCCAACCGTCATAACAATATTCAGCTTGTAAACATGCACCAACCTGATAGAATGAACTTCCATTCAATCCATTATATATATATATATATATCCACCAAGACAACCTAAGATTCACCACTAATTTTGGTTTATATAATATTTCAATAGGTATAGGATTGAACCATTGTGTCTTTTGAGATGAACCATTTAATCTCTTAATTTAATTTAACATAGATAATCTTCTCCTTTTATTCATTAATTTATCGTGTAAGTTTCTCAATCAATTAGAAGATTAATCTTGATTCAAATTCTGTCTACATGAGTTGATCACATGTATGAATCAACTCCTTATAACGTTCCCATGCTTTTGTTGCATCCCTAGTTCTTCAACATATCATATTCAAGATTTTACTAGATCTTTGGATTGTTATGGTGTTAATCTCGTCAAATAACTTCATAGGCCCCTAACTATTCATAGAAATCAAATTCTGCAAAGACACTTTCTTCAACCCACTTCCCTTTGTGACCACGGGCTCAAAACCACAAGATTAGCTATTTCAAACATTGTTCTGGTAGTTCTTTTCTCCTTCTGCCCTTATTCTTCTACATGAGACTGTATTCAAGTGTCCAAGGGATTATTTACTTCTAGCTCCTTTACACTCCTTATTATATTTTTTACCTTATTACGTTACTGGTGTTGGAACCAGGTTCTCCGGTACTTTGGCCTTCGAGATTCCGACCTTTACAATCCTTGTATTCTTTCGTAGTTGCTACCTTCTAGAGTGGTTACATCTCATGCTGGCTAATCCAATGGATAACATTACTCCCAAAGTTCTCATTTGACGGTTTGGTCTAATCCTTGCGCATTCGTTGAAATTTTTCTTTTAGATGATCGACGACTCTTACTTAATCTTCAGTTGAGGTGGATGGTTATCATCTACTCTGGAACTTTAGAGATTCATGACTTTGAGACTTCGGGTTACTAGAACTTTCAAGTAGTTCAATTCCTCCGGAGGTTTACCTATCAAATAAGTCATAAAATGATAGTGATCGCTTGTTGTCGGTTAACACCTCATGCTTACTCTATTATTCCACTATGTTTGATAAACGATCGAGAATGCTCTTGAATTAGATCAACGATTAACGTTACTTTGTGATTCTGGCCTTCAGCGATTAGCTGATAACAAGATATTGGATATCCCCAAAGTTAGTCATCCCGAAGTAACGTGGATTTTTGACGTCACTCAAGATGACGTGGACCCTAATTCTATGTGCCACATGTCACCCTGATTCATGACTTTCAAGGTCCTTATGTGCCACATCGACCTTGACATTTTTTACCACCTGATTGGGCCACATGTCATATTTGTCTCATGCCACATGTCTCCCTCTTGGATCATGGATTTGCACTTCATGGATTTGGTAATTCATGGCTCCGGGAGTTTTTCACTTTTATATCTACCTTCAGTCATTGCCGAAGTGTCGAATATGTTTTTCTACCATTTGATATTTCCTTGTCTTGATCTGACAACCTCTATTTACTTAGGGACTTTGTTCCTTTCACCATGTTTATCCCATCCTTCCATTACGTCATCCAACGGTCGAGAATGGTCCCGAAATGGATCAACAGTTAGTGTTACTTTTAGACTTCAGGATTTTAAGGCTTACCCTATCCTTCCAATTTATGTCGATCAACAATTGACAGGATTTCCCAACTATTCCTTTGATCTGACAATCAATGAGAGTTCATGATTTCAACCTTCGGGTATTCCTGCATGATTCAAAATTATTTTTGTTGGAGTGATCAATGCCAAAGTTAACCACCATTGGACTCACCTATCCTCATCCAACGATCACCATGCATTGTCCGGATTTGATGGCCCTCATTCACTTCGAGACTTCAGGGTTCCGACCTTCGGGTATTCTTTGTTTTTATGAACTTCTTATCGCCGGAGTGGTCAACGTTGAAGTTTACCACCTTCTTTCCTTTTGTACGATCCGACGGTTCAAAATTTCCATTCCATATCAACTGTCAACATTTAATTCTAAATTAAATCTTGATCTAACAACTGAGAACTCATCCAAAGCTCCTTCCTGATCGACGGCTGGCGTTTATTTCATGACTTCGGGATTTCATGGATTATTCCTTTTCTCTAGTAATCACCGAAGTGGTGAAACTTATGCTATACTTCCACTTGGTTTCAATCAACGGTTGAGATTTCGACCGACTGTAATAGAGTGTCCTCATAGTTCTGAGAGTGTTCAATGCTCTTCTTTCTGATATGTTCATCCTTATTTGTGCATTCTTTTATGCATTGATCTTTAGTCGCTAACCCTCATGAGCTCTTAATTCCTTATGCTTCATTACTTTGTACGTGGATTCTCTGCATGCTAGTTTTCCTGAGCTTTAGGATCATATGATCACTATTGATCCTATTGTGATCAACAATAATCATGAATTGCTTCTTCCCCAAGGTGATCTTCCTTTTTCTCTGATTACTATATATATTTGACTCATATTGCCATCAATGACAAAACACAATCAATAATGCCAATAGATGTTTCTATCGACACTTTCTTCCCTACTACTTCCTCTTCACGTCTCAAAAAATGCTTCGCCATCATAGTACAACCCCTCACAACATGTTTGTAAAAATCATTACTACTTCATCTTCACCTCTTTGTAAAAATCATTACTACTTCATCTTCACCTCTTAGAAAATGATTCAACATCATGGTGCAACCCCTCACAACATGTTTTTAAAAATCATTACTACTTCATCTTCACCTCTCAAAAGATGCTTCGACATCATGTGCAACTCGTCACAACATGTTTCTAAAAATCATTTCTTAAAAAATACATCAACACGACTCAATGTATTTGTGAAGTACCAAAGCATGCTCCTTGTTTTGTTTTCTTTTCTTGAACCACCCCATGTTTTTGTAAAGTACCAAATTTGTATCCTTAGAAAACCGCCCCATTTAATTTTTTTCCAATTCCTATAAAGTGAACCTATTAAATTCCATTTCTAAGTAAACGTCAAAAACTCTGTTAATGTTGAAGTAAACAAAGAGTTTAACTCAAACCAATATTAAATTTAGAATTAGCAATCATAAGCCATGCACGATTACTAAGAGTAGAGTCAAAAGGGAATATATGGGGTAATTCACCAATGTCTCTGCATGAACCCAAATGTGATAGATGAACGGATGCAAATGTAAAGATTATGGGAATAAAATAATAGTTATATTTTATAATTAAAAATTATATGTTTATTTAAGAAAGAAATTGAGAGTAATAATGAAAGATTATATGATAATTTTATGTTTTAATTTTTTGATTTGAAAAAAATATTTAAATCACATAAAAATATTGTCATTTCAACATTTTCAATTAATAAAATAATAAATAAATGATTTTATAATATAATAAAATTATTAAAATTAATTTAAAAATTTATTAATTAATTAAAATTAAAAGTCAAAACTTTTTTACTCAAAAATAATTATAATATATCCTACCATAGACAAATATAATAAATGAATACATGATATAGAATTCCACTATAAAATATTTTTAAAAAGTATTTTAAACTTTTTTAAGTTTAATTGAAATTATTGTTGATTGATGATCCTTAAACCTTTATTTCCTCCTATAATTCTTGGGCTTATAACTTGAAAATCCCTTTATTAACCTCTAATTTTGAAGCTTTATTTTTGGTTTATTACAATATTTGTTTGACTTTGTAAGGTTCTAATCATAAATACTTTAATAGTTGAATCCCATCTTTTCACCAATTGTCATCGTTTGGAGGTTAGGTAGCCATAATATTTCAAATCATATGGAAGGACAAAACAATTCGTGATGATTATGTTACCACTTGATACCACTATTACCTTTCACATTGTCCTCTATTGTGCCACTTTGCAATAGTGATTTGACCATAAGTATAATCCTTGGTTTTGGTAGTTAATATGACAACAAACATAATATGTGGTTGAGGATTAATATGCATGTCACAAAGGTATTTTTTTGGGGGAGATAGAGGCATAACAATGCATATAATTTCTCACAATGAATTTATGATATGCTACCCACATTGTATATTTTATGCGCATATATATATATAGTGAATCTCCATGTATCTTAGATTTTTTTGGTAATAGTATTATATTCATTTAATGTTCTTCCATGGTGCTTCTTGAGAATAAATGGATATAATCTAGAGATGACCATAAATCCAGAATCAAAAAATATTTGACATTGTGTGTGGATAAAATTTAGGTTAGACAAGGTTAGGTTAGATAAGATTAGACAAGGTTAGGTTAGATAAGGTCGAATAAAATGTATAACCAAAAGTTGAGATCAAAAGTATCTCTAATACCAATGAAATGAAAATGAATGATAATTCATTAATTGAATATTGAATATAAGAAGAACAATGAATTTAAATCTATAAATGACAAATAATACATATATAATTGAATAAGTTATGATCTATTCCATGTGACATTATACTTATATACATTGACTAGTCATGAGGGTTGAATGATCATGTCCCTTAGTTAAGTCATGTCCTTAGTTATGTTATATCTCTTAGCTTATTATTATTATTATATTTACTATCTGTTATTGTTATTGTTGTTTATATTGATTTATATATTTTATGTTCATTACAATGAAGTGTATAGTGAATATAGACATGTCTTCCATAGGAACCATATGTATTAAACCACTGAATAAAATCTCTTTAACAGAAAGGAGGAGGTTGGTAAAAATCCACAAAAAATGATGTTTCAACTATGGAAAAATGTCATTGAGAAGAATCATGGTGAGCAATTGGTTCTACTTACATCCATATTTTTAAATTATTCTAGTTTCATTTCTTTTCTTTTTTTACATGTAATAAAAAATTTGTTTCCATTTATATTTCCCAAAGGTCGACATGGTGGATTTTCATGAGGTATGAAACAATAGTCCATCCAATTTGGTCGTTTCCCTATTATGAGTATCTGGAAGTAACTCATTTGTTTGAAATAATGGATATTGAAATGAATGCCACAAAATACTTATGGAAAATTTTAGATGGAAGGCATAATAAAGATAAAATTGCTAAAGTTATTATTGACATTAAGGAAGTCGATGCAATGCAAGATTTGACTCATTTTTATGTGATGGGCAATTGGCCATTCTTCCATGG
Source organism: Picea engelmannii (assembly GCA_009831015.1). NCBI lineage: Eukaryota > Viridiplantae > Streptophyta > Pinopsida > Pinales > Pinaceae > Picea > Picea engelmannii. The sequence continues at coordinate 729,397 of ML788159.1, read as the reverse complement.
TTATTAACAAATAAAGAGAGAGCTGATGTAAAAGAGATTATATGGAAGATTAAATTTCCCAATTGTTTTGCTTCAAACATATATAACATATTAATGAAGAAAGGTGATTTTGGTGGAGTAAAAACTCACAATTATCATATTGTTATTAAGGTTTGAATTTTTTAATATTTATCATCTTATGATATATACTTTGTTTTTTAGTGATGGATGTTTGTTTCTAATCAAAATTAAACAATAATTCTTCTTTCATTGTTACAATATGTTATGCTTCTAACTCTCCGAAACAATGTTGCTAGTAAAATAAAGAAAGTTATATATGATCTTGGCAAGTACACAAGATAAGTAAAAATTTATAATTGGAATGTTACTTGTAGAACTTTTTGACATTTGATTCACTTGAATTGTATACTATTATATTGACACATATGATTTTATTGCACTTGTAGGTAGTTTCCATTTCAAATATTTTAAAGAAGATATCAAGTATTAGAAGAGAGAAATTCTTTGTCTGATGTTTGAAATGAAAAAGTATCTATCTCCAAGATTTTTTTTTAATGCATAAGATCATTACCTCATATACCTAGTCAAGGAGATTGAAATATGTGAACCCATACACACAGGGACAATGTGGTTAATGGAGAGGTACTTGAAGGATTTAAAGGATTTTGTTAGATAAATATCATGTCTAGAAGGATTAATGGTTGAATACTATATGATATATTACTCCATGATATATATTAGTGACTATCCACCCCAAATAGAAGTTGATATTAATGTTCCTATCCTTTGGGATGTAAATTCCACCAAAAAATTTGAAAGGTAAGTGTTGTTGGGGAAAGGTAGATGGAAAAAAGTGAAAGGTAGTATATTTTATTCTAATTACCATCTTTCTAAAGATATTATTAAGCTTTATTGGCACCTAAACCATTTTTTTTCTTTTTTCATCCAAGTAGTGGAGAGTGGAATGCAATGTATTTATACATTAAAATTAATTTTGACTAGATGAAGGTATAGATAGAATGGCGTAACGAAATTAACCATAGATAATCATGGAGTGGGGTGACGTAGTTGATTATAAGAGATTGTGGATAATGATATAAATTTGATGTAGAAGGAAATTAATCTCGCATATGGTGCAAAAGATAGAAAGGTGAGCATTTCCCATTGATTTTTAGTATTTATTTCCCTTTTAAGTGTTGAAGTTTTTGGTCCCTAAAATTAAACCATACATACATTTATTAATTGGAAAAACATGTATAATGTGTTTAGCATGTAGGTGAAACATCACAAAGTTATGTGGTGCAAGGAGATAAAATATCACATCAAATAGTTGAATGATAAGAAGAAAACATGTGACAATGAGATAATTGCAATTTTCCAAGTTACTGATATTTCCCATGGGGTGATAAACATCTTATGTTATGACCCAAGGAGGGAATATATATGGCTAAATGTATATGATATGACCCCAAGTGGGGACATATATGGGCCTAAATGTACATGTAATGTGTAAATACATATGTAATAGGGTCGGCCTAGTGATAAAGGGGCCTCATGTGCAAGTGTGAATAACTATATATACTTGAGATCATGTATTCATTATTGGGAGGAAGAATTGTGAAGTGTGAATGGTATTTGGTTATTTGGAGGGGGTTTCCCTATTCTTTAAGGAGTTATTGTGTAACTTATATATCTTGGAGTTGTGCTCCACGTTGAAATTCTATACATGGTGTGTACTTCTGTTATTTTATGATATTTTGAGCATTTGGATCATTACATTTGGTATCAAAGCACTGATCATAGGGTTTTTCTCCTCAAGATAGTCATTTTTTCATTTTCACTATAGATTTTTTTTGGAGAATTTTTAGAAGGAGAAACCTAGAGAATATTTATAATACTTATTATAATACATATGGTACAAATTTCAAATTTTGTTTCATTTTAGTTTCGAAGATACACTCTGTGGAAGATAGAGTATTTGACTAGACCTATCGACTAGTCACAAACAAGTGTTCCGGGTAAAACAATCATAACGCATTCATAAAGGATCCAAATTCAGTGATACTAGTTTCATTGGACCGTGGACAATATGTATTATTTCTTGTACCATTTTCATAATTTTATACCATTTATTATGTGTGGAGCACGTTGTACAAGTGTGCTCTCCTGGAAATTCCAAAAATAAGCAAGGTGTGGTGAAGTTACCATAACTTCCACTTGGCGCATCGTATTTTGGTCATACTTGTGGCATTGCAAAGTAGAAATTTTAAAGTACTACAGGTCAAAATTTTAGACTCAGAAGGGCCGAAATTGCAGAGATACATTAGAAGTAAGGTCGTCCAGGAGGACAAACTCCAAATCAGGGTTTTCAAGGTACGTTGACTTAAAACTATCATAAATTTTTATTGGCATGTCTCATTGAGCTGATTAAAAATTCGTTGGAAAGATAAAACCTATAATATTATATTGGAACAAGGATTATAACTATTTGAGACATTTATCCTTAATATAATGAGGTTGGAAGTGAAGGATTGGGGTTAAACATTAACTAAGAATCAATGACAATACCTAACTTTAGTGGAGATGGAGATAAATATGAAATCAGTCCCATGGAATGGTTGAGGATGGTAAAGGAATATTGTATGTGGATTGGTATAAGTCCTTGTGGAAAATATTTGTATTTTTTGGGTGGAGCTCATAAGTAGTGGAGAAGCCTTGATGAAGATACTAGACTCCACTACACATGGGAATAATTTGAAAAACTCTTCTCAGATAAATGGATTAGGGATAAAAATGGAGGAAAAGTATAGAATTCAAGAGAAAAGATGCAAATGAAGATATTAAGAAGAATGGTGAGGAGATATATAAGATAATATCCTTTAATGAATCACTCATTAAGGAGGTTAAGAACCTAAAGAAAGAAAAGACTAGCAAAGGAAAGTGGGAAAAAGATGAATCAAGGGAATATTTGAAAAAGAAAGATGAAGAGATATGTAGATTATGAAGCCATCATAAAAAAATATTGGATAAGGTTAAGAGATTGAAAGAAGAAAAAAAGAATTGTCAAAATAAAGAAGAAAGAAGGATCTTGGATGAAGAAACTACCAAAAGACTGCAAGAGGAAACTGGCAAGAAGGTTGAGGAATCCTTAAATACTAATGAGGTGAAGTCAGAAATGCAAGCCAAAAATGAAGAAGGACGTCGGAATTTGATATATGGGGTCACCTTGCAACTTCAAAAGGAGAAAGAAGACAAGATTCAAGAAGGTCAACAAAAGATACTTGAAGAAGTTGAACTCTGTCTAGAGGATGCACATGCCAAATATGATGGTATTATATCTAAAGTTAGAGTAATCAAGGACCAAACAAAGATGATTGAGGATGCCATTTTCTATGAAAATAAGATAGATGAAACACATGTGAAGTGAAAAAAAACCATCAAATGTGAACCCATATCGACACCCTCATTACCAATAAACATTTCAAGGAAGACAAGAAGGACGATATCAACATTATGAAGGAAGAAGATGGAATACTTTTCAATATTCATGGAACAAGAAATCACCAAACTACTCATCAACAAGATATTATTAGAGACCAACAACCACTACAAAATGAAGAAGCTTCAACAAAAATACATGGAATCAAAGGAAAGAAAATTATGCAACAACTAGACACCAAGGATTAAGAACGAAAATAATTGATTTTGGATGGATAGATCATCAACAATGGAATGAAGAAAGAAGGAGCATAAGAAAATAATATTACTTGGTTTCATCACATGTGAATCCTTTAAATGCAAATCTTTGAGGATAAAGCATTTTTAAGTAGGGTAATATGTTATGACCCAAGGGAGGAATATATATGGATAAATGTATATGATATGACCCCAAGGGGGGGAATATGTGGGCCTAAATGTACATGTAATGTTTAAATACATATGTAATAGGGTTAGCCTAGTGATAAATGGGCCTCATGTGCAAGTGTGAATAGTTATATATAATGTTAAGCCCTAATATTGGCTCATTACCCCTTAATTGGGGCATATTATATTAGTAATGTTATTTTATTTATGTCAGCTTTAGGTCATTAGTTGTAATTATACCTCCTAGTCTCCTATATATACCAAGGAGACATTTTCATTTTGAATCATCTTGGACTTGAACATTTACGTGGGGTAAAAGGAGGTTGCCCCCTCGAAGAGGCTTATTATATGAAATTATCTCTTTTTCAAGGCATTGAGTACTTTCTCTGAGGTTTTTCTATGCTATATTGATGTTTGGTTCTTAACATATAAGAGATCATGTATTCATTATTGGGAATGGGAATTGTGAAGTATGAATGATATTTGGTTATTTGGAGGGGGTTCCCCTATTCGTTAAGGAGTTATTGTGTAAATTATATATCTTGGAGTTGTTCTCCATGTTGACATTTTGTAAATGGTGTGTACTTATGTTATTTTATGATATTTTGATCATTTTGGTTCATTGCATATGATCACTTTTGATTTTAGATACTATGGATTTATGGAATATAAAGTGGATATAGATTTGAAATCCTTCAAAGTGGTTCTCTTTAAGGGCACGTGGTATAGATTGTTGCTACAAGAGGATGAAAGAACTATTATTGATCATGATAATGGATTTTCCATGATTAATACTATTAGGTATGCAGTATCAAGTATGGAGCCCTTATCCTTCCAAATTAATGGGAATAAGTAGTTTATTCACAAGTGCAGTAGTGTAGGTTGGTCATTCATTTTTAGATTTGATCTAAGAGGAAGGCTTGTAAAGTATGTACCAAATGAAAATGATCATGAATAAGATGAAAAGGATGTGGGAGAAAAGAAAGAAGTATCGAATGAAGAGGTCCATGAAGTTGATCATCTAGTCATTGGCTCACATCCCATGCATAATGTTATTAATGATGATTATATTAATGATGATTTAGTGCTAGACGTCCTAGATGTGGTTATGGACAATCCTTTGAATAATTATAAAAGGTTAAATACAAATTTGGATCTTGATGAGTCAAATATTGAATTGGATGAAGTTCAAGATCAAATTGAGTTGGATATGTAATAAATTTTGTTTAATAAAATGAAGACTTTGACATTTCAAGACTATTATTTAATTCTATAATTGATTAATCTATTGTACATTGCCCCAGTTGCATAGATTTGTTCTTTTTAATCCTTTAATGGTTATATACTTAATAACTTTTATTATATTACATATGGAAAATTAAAGTATCAAGTTTGAATTGAAGTTTCTTTATGAAAGTGTGTGGAAAATGTTGGATTAGAGTGTATATATATAATTTAGTTTTTCATCATAGTTATCCCTAATTACTCCTACTTGTTTATAATTGACCACTAATTACCACCAATCAACTCCTAATTACCCATAAAGGACCATTAATTAACACCAATAAATGTTTATTACCCTAGCTAGAAGGTGAAGCATGTTGGAACATCAATCATTGATGGTTCATCACACATCTCATGAGTTCATTAGGTCAAGAGGTCGACCTACATCAGATACAATCATTTAGGCGATCGACCAATACACCACACTAGTTGGTCAGGTAGTCGACATGCTTGTCGCTCAGAAAGTCGACAAACAATTGAAGATAGTCAAGCGGTGGATCAAACAACCCCGAAATCGACTACAAGTTGTATAGATAGTTGGTTGGGTCAAATCTTGTCGAGCCAACTTGAAAAATTGGATTTTGTGGAGTCAACTCTAACCACCGACAGTTATATGTGGATAAAATATTTCGGATTCTGTGGGAGTTGGTTAGATATTGAGACTATAAAAGAAGACCCCTTGGATTATTATCCTAATGTTGAATGTGAATTGTGCTTAAGTGTTGTAACGATATATTTAGATGCCACCTCTATTCTTCAAATTTTTCGTCTCTCTTCAACTGTGTGCAATACTATGTTCTTTGTTTCATATCGTTTTCCATTCTATTTCCCAACAAGGCCTATGTATTTCTCTTTTATTTTTAGTTATGAAATGCAGATACAAGGAAAATATACTCATTATTTTGATATTTTTGAATAAATATATTTTTTTTATCAAAACTATATATATATATATTTCTTTTCATAAACCAATATTATAAAAAAATATTTGGAAATTAACAATTAGATTTAATTGGATTTTAGGCAAAATAAAATTTCTAATATTAAAAATTTATTTGGAAAAAAAATTGTTTAATAATTTATTTAAAAAAAAAGTGTTTAAGTATGAGTGAAATATGACTATATATAACCATGTAATCTTACTTTTTATTAGAATTTTATAAAAAAAAAAATATGTTATAATTTAAAATTAAAATTTGAAATATTAATAATTTAATAACCATGTAATCTTACTTTTTATTAGAATTTTATAAAAAATAAAATATGTTATAATTTAAAATTAAAATTTGAAATATTAATAATTTATTTATTTTAAAAAAGTGTTTAGGTATGAGTGAAGTATGACTATGTATATAACCATGCCATTTTGCTTTTATTAGAATTTTCTAAAAGATTAAAATATTTTATCATGGTATAACTTTATATAATATTTATTTTATAAAAATAAAGTTAAAAGATTAAAATATGCTATCTTGGTATAGATTCATATATAAAAATAAAGTTACATAATATGCCTAAGTTAAATGTCAAACCTATTTTTCAAGGAAAATTAGAGATGAATTTATGATTGGAGTGAGACTAGGTGAATGTGGTGAATGTATGTTAGACTATGTAATTCAAAATTTGAAATGTTATGTTATCAACATGTTAATTTGATATTGATGTTGCATTATCATTTTTCATCTTCTTTATTATTTGAATATTGTTTCTTTGTTATTTAAATATTGTTGCATTATTATATATAATTATGTTATCGATGTTGCATCATCATTCTCCATCTTCTTTATTATTTGAATATTGTTTCTTTATTATTTAAATATTATTTTTTTATTATTTAAATATTGTTTCTTTATTATTTAAATATTATTACACTATTATATAGAATTATGTGTTTTTCATCTTAGTGACAATTTAAAAAATTATTTTGAAACAATTTAAATTTTTTTTGAATAGTTATTAATATCCATATTATAATATTCTTAATTTTTTTGTTATCAACAAATATTTTAAAATATAATAATATTGATACATATTTATCTTTTCAAATTTTAACAATATTAATACAACTTATCTTTTTGAAAACGTTTATAGTATCAAAAGGTTATGAATATAAATTTCTAGTTATTAATATCTATATTATAATATTCCTTGTTTCACTAAATATTTTAAAATATGTTAATGTTAAAAATAATATTGATACATTTTATTTTTTGAAATTTTAACAATAATGATACAACTTGTTTTTTAAAATAGTTTATAATATCAATTAATATCTTTTTAATAAAGACATATGATAATCAAAACAAGTGCTAGGTTGAAGCTGAGGCTGAAATATGCTGAGATAAACCCTGGGAAGGATGGTTTGTTTACAACTTTTGAAAGATTTTCATCACCAGGAACATTGCTTACAGCTTTTGAAAAAGTCATCGCCAGAAACATTGCAAACTGTAGCAAGTGCATTGTTTGTCTCCAGAGTTTTCTTTTCCATTTAAGTACACCAACAATATCCCGATTAAAAGGTATGACCATTTCATGCTCCAAGTGCATTTCAAAAGTATGACCATTTCATGCTCCAAGTGCATTGTTAGTCTCCAAAGTTTTCAACTTTGTGAGGATACATGAATATTTTCACTTTCTGAACATACTGATTCTATAATAATTCAATGAAACTTGAAAAGCTTGATCTTATCCCATAAAAGATATCAATGCAATAGAAGTTGAAGGGGGCATTCAACAGGATCTTCATTTATATCAATGGTTTCATCAACATGCTTAGGAGCTTCATTTATATCAATGGTTTCATCAACATGCTTCCATCCAGGTACCAGTTTCACAATGAAGGTGTCAATAAGTCATATATTTCTGTCACGTCTTGATCAGAAAGATCAAGCTGGTCAATCCTTTCATTTGCAAGCATTAAAAATCTTTAGCAAGCAAGACAGTAAAGTGAAGAAGCCATCTCTATAGTGGTTGGCTTTCGTTAATTACATGAGTAAAGTGAAGAAACCATCTCTATAGTGGCTGGCATTATTTAATTACATCAGCTAACTTATATAGCATTAGTTTTTATTATAACTTTTTTGTTTAATAAGAATCAGTGTAAACAATAGTTCTCATGAAATGCTGAATTACATAAGTAGTTCAATGTTTTGAAGCTTGAAGCTTAAAACTGGAAGACGAAGGCTTCTCTGTAATAAATAATTAAAGCATTTGTTTAACTAATTAACGTGCATAGATTACATGTGCATGTTTAATTAATTTATCACTGGATTTTAGATAGGTTAAATTATGGTTTCCTCTATCCAGATTGTAAACGGTTTTTAAACGATGTGCCAGAAACATTCGATATCATGGTCACAAGAGACGCAAGGTATTGCATGTTATGTCATAAAGAAAATTTCGATCTGAGTAATTATAAGTTCGCTAATAGAACGACCCCACATATGCCCCGTTATTGCACGTTGTCCTCACCAGAGTAGGCATTGATGATGGGTTTTTATAATGCGAGCTTTTAAGGATATCGCTGGCAAGATCAGTAAAATTTCCCAACATAAAAATCTTTCAATAATAGTAAGTAGGAAATAAAGTACAAAAGTTACATCATTTCATTTTACTGGCTTCTTCAATCATTTCATTTGCAAGCATTAAAAATCTTCAGAAAGCATTAAAAATATAAATTATAGAAAAGAAAAGTATGGTAAAACTGATTGTTAGTGGTGCTATTAAATGCTTCATGGAAATATAGTGGGAAGAAAAGATAATTTTAAATAAATACAGTGAGAAGAAAAGATGATTTTAAATGATTGTGAGTGGTATAATTAAGTGCTTCAGAGGAATACAGTGTGAAGAATGAACAACCTGTTGTACACACAGAAGATTCCTAAATACTATATATGATGTATCATTATAAAATCTAAAATGTATTGAATCTTACATATAATATATTTTAATTCCTTTATTAAATGATTATTTATAGAGTAAAGATGAAATCTAATGGAAGAAAAAAACTCAATCACCCTATGCCATTCCAAAAATAAAGATGGTTTTTAGGATAGTTCAAGGGTTGAATCCCTTGGATTGACAGTTTAATGAAATTCATTTTACAACATGTGATATAAGTGACAGTTTAATGAATCATCTAAGAGTGTAAACTATAACTTGTAGCATATCCTTTACAACAATGGAAAAGGAGGATGCTATTTTATACACTCTGTATCATAATTATTTCCACAACATATCACTTCTGTGAGACTGAGGCATAGCGTAGAATGAGAACAGAGTTATTTTTGCTTTGTATCATAACCTTACCATAGCATATCATCTACAATACATAGTAATTATTACTCTATTGTGTAATGACTATGAAAGCATATAAATTTCATAAGTGTGGTTATATTTTGACTTGCAATGCAATGATGGTATAAAAGCACAGTTTGTAATGCAAAAATCATGGAACATATGTAATATAAAATGTGGTATGTAATGTGAAAAAGAACATGAGATATAAGCACACAGTATGTAATGTGAAACCGTGGATTAGATATGGATTGCTTCATGAAATTTACCTCTATATAAGGGACGACATGTATGGTAAAATCATCTTTATTTTTATGAAGTCGGTTTGATGAAATCCATCAAAAGAAATTTAAACTATAGAATTCACACTTGAATTTATATCAATTATAGGCAATGAGATTGCCAGGTCATATAAGCTGTCTATCTTCACTCCTCTTTCCAAACCACCATAAATTAGCTACTCACTACCTCTTTCAAACATGGATTTCATTAAAAAAAAAAATTATGGAAGTAGATTGGTGGTTTTTTGATATGGATGTTGAAACAATTTCTGTTTGGATGAGAAAACAAGCCTAAGGAAGATCCCGGTGTGTTTCATGTTGTAAAAGTTTGGGCAATAAGAGGTCGAACATATCAGCAAAAGCAGTATTCAAAATCATTGCAGAAATCACGCACTTTGCTTAGATCACAGTACTCACCCAAGCCAGGTAAATTCGTTTTCATCCAATCTCTTTGTCATCAATTCGAGTATAGTGACATGTATTTTGCTTTCTTTATTTTTTTATAGTGGTTAGCTGGTTTTTCTGGGAAAGCAATCATTTCTTGCCCCCAAAAGGGCAGCAGATATGAACCTGGTGCCTAAACCAATTTATAGTTGTAGCAACAATGAGTAGGTAAGTAGGGTCCTTTGTTCGGACCAGAAGTTGGGAAGCCAATACAGAATAAGAAGCCCTTCTTTTTTCACAACAGAATAATAAGCCCACAGGAGGGCAAAGAATGCCCTTATCATATTACCCAAGGTCACTGTATTCCTGGATGATTTGTTTTATCTGTACGTCTAGATTTGTTTTATCTATTTGTTGTCAATAATTTTTTGGCATGATTTAGCATAGGGTGGATTCACTTCTCTTAGTGGTCGTTCCAGGGCAGGGGTCTCTTAAAATGAAAATAAGCCAGAGCCAGGGAGTTGAAATTTCCAATGGCAGGAGTTCATGGTAATACGGATCCCGTGATAAGAATCCAGACGTTCCTTCCATGGGACTGGGAGAGATGACGCAGCGCTCTTCCCATCACATTCTCTTCGACCGGAGCTGTAGATATAAGGAAATGTTAATATTATTTTTTGAAAATTTTTAAAGCTTGTTTTTTAATTTTATAATAAATAATTTGAATAAGTTTATAATAACTTATTTTATATTATTAAAAATAAAATATATTAAAAAAATATTAAAACATTTATAAATTCAAAATCAATATTCTGAGATTTATATTGTGAATTTTTTTTAACAAAAGATCCAAAGAATTGATATATTTCGTATGCCATAAAGATGGAAATTTTCATTAAAACTGGTTTTACTAAGAGAATTCCAGTGCCAAACCATATATAATAGCAACCGACGGACTTGCTTGCATTTGATGTATTCAGACTAAAGTTTCTATTTAAGAATTTCGCGTGAAGGAATCGGATTTGATGT
>ML788159.1:704277-715529 GCA_009831015.1 Picea engelmannii | reverse complement strand
TAAAAATTGTATGTTTCCATTTATTATTATTATTAAGATATCAAAAATTAATATTTAACATATATGTTGTAAAATAAAATTCATCAAAATTATATATTAAGATATATTTTTTGAAGTTTTTCATAGTAATTTTTAAAGTAGAAGTATATTTACAATAATCAAAAAATAAAATTATCAATATTACATCTTTAGTATAACATCAATTCAAATTAAGTAGCTAAAACCCTTATTACATATAAATACTTCAAATCAAAGTTTCAAACAATTATCATACCTTCTTTTTGTGCTAAACCATATCCTATATTTATCCATAACAAATGAGTCTATCCATAGAATATAAGTATATAGCCTCTCCATAATATTCAATTGAGAAAACATCGGTTAAATTGACAACTTCCACAACTTAGCATAGTTAAACATCTAATTAATTACTAGCATTGAATATCAAAATACCTAAATATATGAAACCTCTTCTATATATATATATAGTTTCATATATAAAATTTATAATATTAATAATTTATTTTTAAAAAGTGTTTAGGTATGAGTGAAGTATGACTATGTATATAACCATGTCATCTTACTTTTATTAAATTTTTATAAAAGATTAAAATATGTTATCATGGTATAGCTTCATATAATATTCATTGTATAAAAATAGCGTGCCGACCAGACTCACATGTGGAGTAGAGGGGTCATGCATGACTACCAGAGACGTTGAGGGAGAGGTGTGGACAACAACCCTTCCACAGCTTACTAGCACTCTTCCTGTGGCTCGAACTGTAGGTTAACAATTATCTAGTTCGAGAAGACCCACGATTCCTTAAAGGCAGACTGCAACAGTTTCTTGCGATGATTCTAAGGGGCACAAAATAAGGCAGGGGCCTTATTCCTTAGAGACCTTTAGTCTCCCACAAGATCACCTAGTGGAGTATTGACTCTAGGGGTTTTTGATGTCTACCAAGTCAATCAAGAGGTGAGTGGCACCCTTGTAGCACATAGTGCGTCTTGAAGGGCATGTCGCACAAGGGAAACAAAATGAGGCGAGTGGCACCCTTGGAGCACCTAGTGCGTCCTGAAGGGCACGTCGAATTGTTAACTAATATGTGAATAAACCTAGATGGCCTTAGAACTAATAATGTGATAAGAAATATTTAAAAACAATTTTCCTAATAAAATGTTGCCCATCCTAAGAAAATAAAATCTAGGTCTAAGTGATACTTGTGGTAAAAAAAAATATGAATAATCATCCTTAAACATGTGACGGGAAGATGGTAAGAAATTCAATTAATTTATAAAAATCAAATTACTTTGGGGGATTAAATTTTTTAAAAAGGAAATGATTGTTTTGTTACATATGCTAATTAAAAATTTATTAATTAAAAAGAAAAATGGGAAAAGGTAATTTCTACACTTGCTAATTTGAGTTTTAGATAAAAAGAGAAAAGAGGGAAACTTAAAAGAATTAGAAAACTAAGGGGAAAAGGGGAAACACAAAGAAAAACATAAACATAAGGAAAAAGTAGACTCGCTAACTTAGTAGGGAACCTTGCCTTTAAGAACTTTCTAATTTGAACTCGACTAGGAATTTAGTAAGGGCGTAATTCATTAAAATGTGTAAGGGAATGTGGGGACACCTAAGAGTGATTCTAGGAATGCTTTTAGGTGGGTGAAGGAAATATGAGTAATTAAATAATTATTGAAATTAATTTTTGGTGCAATTGGGGGGGATGGGTGACATGTTTACGGGGGAGATTTTTCTGAAATAAATTAATTGGGAAATTGAGAAATAAATCACTTAGAAACTCTATATAAAGGATGTAGGAGGAGGAGGAGTATGGATCTCTTCTTCATGCATAACATTACGCTGCATAATTTTTTACTTGACTGACTTATCTTGTGAGAGTTGGGATACCTAGCTCGGTGAGGAGTGGTAGCTCAACCTTGCAAGGCGAGCTGGGAGCTAGTTGTTCTCTGGTTTAATGTGCATGGACCCTTTGCAGATCGAGGGGCTAAGGGGGAAGAAGAGTACCCATAGCATTGGCTAGGAGGTACCAGTGAACTTTGAAGTCACATAAGTCGGAAAGCGGGAGTTGGATGGAGCGTTCAAGATAACGACTCCGAGCTGTCACCTTGGGCTACGATACACACATATTTATTTGAATGGTATATTAATATTGAACTTGCACTTTCATTTATGTACTTTTAATTGTGTAAAGAAAGTGTTTTACTTAGCATTTTTAATCGAGAACTTAAATTCACCATAACTTTATGCTCTCTACTTGAATTGATTCCCTTGGACATCGATCCCTGACTATTATGACCTTTCTATTTGTTTTAATGATTATTATGAGGAGATTGTGCTTTGTGTTCGTCCTCATCCCTAGATCATTAGTCCATGCCTGAGTAGTCGGCCAGAAGCCAGATCGACGGTCGTCACTTCGGTGTTAATAGACCTATAGATCATAATGCCCTACTTTTTTGTGCGTGAATGATGAGCGGATGATGTTTTTGCCCATCGGTCTACCCTTATTGGTTGTTCCTGGTTGAGTGATGGTATTGCGCCTTATTGCAATTTCCCTCTGCGATTTATTGTTTTGATGAAAAATTTTTATTCTGCCTTAGGCCACACTCGACTGCGTTTTATTCTTTTATTTCTTTGTGTTTGACAACAATTTGTAGTTGCTTTTAATGTGCAATGGTGGCATTGTTACTCTGTAATGGTCAAATGTTATTACTCTTATTACTGTGTTTTTCTCCTGCCGTTGGAATGATGATATTACGTTTTTCTCCTGCGTTTACCCTCGTCTTGATTGACAAATACTTTTATCTTTTCACTCTGAAATTTTATTCCTTACAAAATGACGATTTTTCGCTATGCACTTTAATACCTTGATTGTAATTTTGCTCTGCAATTTCATTATGTTTTAAAGACGAATTTACCTTGCGATCTTACCCATCTGGCCAACGATTTTCCCTATGCATTTTACTATGTTTTGAAGGCAATTTTACCTTGCGTTCTGACCCATCTGGCCTGCAATTTGTCTATGCATTTTAATTTGTTTTAAAGGCAAATTTTGCCTTGCGTTTTTCATACATTTGGCTTGCGTTTTTCCTCTGCAATATATATTATAATGATGGTGAATTACTCAGTGAAAATTGGTGTGTTAAAAATCAACGATTGAATGATAAGTAGTGAATGCTTGGAAACGATGTTAAAAACCAAGTAGTTGTAGACAGTAAACGCCCTCTAGATTGCGTTATGTAATTAGCGAGTAGTGAAGGTGATTTACACAAAAAATTTATAGAAAATGAATAGCCAACGTTTTTATGACAACGACTTCATGGATATGGTATCTTAATGATTTTCTCTTTATGATGTACAACAATTGTTTTTATTCATTATATGCCAGCTATTTTATCTATGGTTGTGTCTTAACAGTAACGTTGACATTGATTCTATTCCCTTAAATTATGCTTTCATTGAACAACGAAGTTAAATTAGGAAAGGCAACGATTGTTGGCAGAATTATCTAGAGATAGCACTTTAATATTGTTGATAGCATTGAATTATATTGATAACATCTTAGTTAGTGTTTTATTATATTTTAGACTATAATTCAGTAATATATATAAGTAGTATTAAACCAACGCTTTTATATTTATTATGACGACCATTTTAAGAACAATTACATTCTGGATAGCAACTAATATTGTTGATAGCAATTCTATTGACAACGAGACTATGGGCTGTCAGTAAATTTTTAATAAACATATGGTAGACATTGGTTATGATGACAACGACTCGAATGTTATGGACAACAAAGTATACTATAAACGACAACAATACCATTTATTATTTTTGCTATATATAATTCAATGACAACAACTAATCATTAATAACCTACCGTAAACTTGACAACATGAATCTATTTCATGTCTACCTTTACTCGGTGATATTTTACCTGTTGACGACAGTAAACGTTGACAACAACCCAATGCTAGACAATGAATTATGTTGCATAGCGTCATTATACTCTTGTATGGCAGCTGTTACCTTTATGATTGTGATTATATTGTTGTTACCTTTACTATTTAATTTCAAATCCACTGCTAATAATAATATCTATATCTCTAGTTGTAAATTAACCAAAATTTTAAATCTTTGAACCTTCCACGCGAGTCATGATAGCTTGGATTTCTCACTGACTCTTCGAGATATATTTACTGCATCATGGATTGGATTTTGTTGCAGCGTACTCACAGTTAGTATTAAACCAACATTATTGTATTATCCAATCTTATGGAAGTTGCATTCCCTTACAATCTAACTCACAGATTGACACTAAACCTTAGCATCCCACATTACAGCTTTAAAAGATCCTTATCCATAACTTTGAACTACTCTTCAACTATTATTTAAAACTTAATGTTATTTTAGCAACGGGTTAATGCTTACATCTAGAAAAGTAAGCACTTGTAAACCTATAGTAACAAGTTATGCAAAAATATTGGAATTAATGACACTTGGATGTAATTTATTATTATTGTTTACTTAACTTAAAACGTTAGTTAGAAAATTGAAAAGTTGACTTTTGGATATGATCCATGATAAAGATGGAATTATTTACTATGGTACATTTAAAATATTTAAAATTATAAAATGTTAGTTAGGCCAATTCAATATTTATATTGTTGTTACCTTTATTATTGAACAACATTGGTAGCATTATGATGTACACCCTTTGTAAACAAATTATTCTTTTATGTGATTAAATTGGTGTTCAGTTGCACCAAAACTTTTGGCATACAGTTCTAGTTTTAAATAATAATAATTTCTTAAGATAATAACCTAGTTTATTTTTAATTAGCGATTTAAGACAACAAATATCATATAGTTTCAGTTCTACAAGATAGTGGATTCAGTTCTAAAGGAAGGCGATATATATTTATTTAATTTGGGATTTGGATTATCATTGCAATGATCTTTGTTTTAATAATAATCATTTAATTTGATCAGTTGATTTTGTTGTGCAAGAAATTATTTTGTTGTATGAATGATATAGTCGTCTTGTTGACTTGTCAGTTGGGTGCTAGGGATAATCGTCATGTGTTGGGATGATTAAGTTGATCTCCTAGTGTGTTGAATTTAGTTGGATTGAGGGTTTATTTATGTTGTTGTGCCACGGTTGTTGCCATGCCTATCACCTGGCGACGACCTGATCCATGAGGAGGGGATCAACGATAACTTGGCCGGAGTCTGTGCTTCCCATTATGGGCATTGTTCGTTGTAAGTTGTTGTTAGCGCTTGGGTTGAAACACCTTCATGCATTTGGTTTGCATGCCATTGAGGTTCTAGTTATCGTTCGCCGAGACCGTTGTGTCGGGAATGTGGATGTTGTCCCTTAGCTTGTAGGTGTCATCGTGTTTGTGTCAGGCGAGTAGTCATTTTTTATCTGTCCTTGATTTCCGCACGTTTCACCCAGTTGCTCGATGTGCTAATGTTAAGTCGTTTTTGTCTGTTGCCTGATCTGCTTGCATGGTGTTTGTCGTCAGTTGCGTGGTTTAATAGTTGTCGTCATTACCTTCTTGCCTAAAAACAAAAAAAAAATTGCACTTTTTACTTCACTAGTATTCATAACGATGGGGTTGTTACAATAGATATTGCCTTATCATATATATAATATATGAATTAAATGATGTTATGTTGAAGGAATTTAGGTTATACTTCATTTTTAAAAATTACATGTTTCAATTTATTATTATTATTAGGATATCAAAAATTAATATTTAACATATGTTGTAAAATAAAATTCATCAAAATTATATATTGGGACAATTTTTTTAAAGTTTCTAATAGTCATTTTTAAAGTAGAGGTATATCTACAATAATGAAAAAATAAAACTATCAATATTACATCCTTAGTGTAAGATCAATTCAAAACTAAGTAGCTAAAACCCCTATTACATACAAATACCTCAAATCAAAGTTCCAAACAATTATCATACCTTCTTTTTGTGCTAAGCCATATCCTATATTTATCCATTTTTTTGTGCTAAGCCATATCCTATATTTATCCATAGCAAATGAGTTTGTCCATAGAATATGAGTATATAGCCTCTCCATAATATTTAATTGGGAAAACATCGATTGAATTGACAAGTTCCACAACCTAGCACAGTTAAACATCTAATTAATTACTAGCATTGAATCTCAAAATACCTAAATATATGAAATCTCTTCTCAGTTCAACTCAACATAGTTGTTGGATCCCTCACTAATCTAGCTATGAATTTTAGTACATCATCTTTAAGAAATAGAACCCCTCCAACACCACTTGCTAAAGATTGGGTTTGGATTTCCCCATCAAGGTGGCCCTAAGCCCCTACCTTGGATATAAAGGGATGAACCAAAACCCTCTCTTTAAGAATCTTAGATGAGACTTTAAGACTATTGAAGATTTTTCTAATTTGAGAATGCATTAAAAAGTGGGTATTTCCTTCTCTTAAAAAATCTCCAAGTTTGGTGCTAGCAAAATACTCTAAGAGAGCAATTTCTTTAACTCTTTTACTTAAAACTAGTTCTTTGAACATTCATCCATTAAATTCACATGCTAACCGTCTAGGCTACCTATAATCTCCTCTATTTCTCTCTAGACTTATATTGCATATACATAATGAATTAGAAGATGATTGATGGTTTCAATATCATTTTTATCTAACATACAACATCCCATCCAAGCTCTTGTCTACAATGTTTTTGAATAATCTCCCAAGTAAGAGGCTTGTTATTCAAGACTAACCACATGTAGACTTTAGATTTGAGTGGAGCTTTAACTTTCTGTATAACCCTTCACCACTATTCTAGACTAAGAGTATAGACTCCCCCTTCCATAGCTTGATGTGTTTTTTCCTAAGCTTGTTCACATAAACCCTCCATTAAGCAACTTCCCTCTCAAACCATCATAGAATCTCTCCAACTTTCTACCCCTAATGCCAAATTAAGGTTGCATTGATGTCAACAACTTAAGATCATTTATAAATGCCTTAATCTTAGTAGGTAGAATATGTGCATTTATAAATTCCTTAATCATCTTAGTAGATAAAATATGTGAATTTCCACAACCCAGAGTTTACCCACAATAGGAAAGGAGTGGACTAAGGCATTCCAAATTGTGGATGCCTTATGAGTTTTCTCATTGTGCATTCAAATCCCTTCTTCCAGTAATAATGAGTATATATACTTTTTGATCTGCTCCCTATGTAAAGCCCCCTACCCCTTGATCTGCATCCTATGCAAAAATCCCTACCCCTATGGTTGCCTTCATGGATCTGCCTCCTATGCAAAAAGCCAAAATGGATTTTGAAAATACTATGTTCACTCTCATAGCTATGAGTTTAACAATAATCTCATAAATATAATAGGAAGAAAATGGACTAAAATCTTAAAAAAAAAAATATTGGATTATCCTCTTTTTTGGTATTAAGGATAAAAAAAAAAAAAAAACCCACTGTAACATTGACGACAAATGACTCCTATATAAATTTTTAAACCATTTTTACCAACCGATTTCTAGCAGATGACCTTGGAAAGGGGGTTTCTTATGTTTCCTTACTTTAAAATTTTAAAATGTATTCTCATCTTCATCGTCAGTGCAGATATAGTCCTACAGAGCACAAGAAACAAAATCATTATGAGTCAAAACTTCAATTTATAAAAACGAAAACCTATTGGTTCATAAGGACTTTTGGCTCACCATCGAAAACATCGAGAAAACCCGACTTGCAGATCATTCCAGAAGCTGCGGCGGATCATTTTCGACACACATTGTTGATCAAGCAGCAGAATCCCCTAAGTCTGCCTAGAGGTAACATGAGCAGAAGAATCCCTTGGACGACATGAAGTTCTTCACAGCTGGAATTAACAGAACAATACTATTAGCAAAAGCGTACGGTCTCCATACTCGCTCACCGACTTTTGGCCATACCTGCTCCAAAACCCTGGTGGCCATACCTGCTCGTCGATTTTTATTGCTTGGTAAACCTT
Organism: Picea engelmannii; assembly: GCA_009831015.1. Classification (NCBI taxonomy): domain Eukaryota; kingdom Viridiplantae; phylum Streptophyta; class Pinopsida; order Pinales; family Pinaceae; genus Picea; species Picea engelmannii. Next base: position 707,482 of record ML788159.1, on the reverse strand, counting down.
TTTATGGTTTACATTTATGGCACCGCTCGCCCCAGCTACCAGCACCGGACACCTGTGGTTTTATTCTGGAATCTCAATGTGTGATGACAATTTAATGGACATAGTGGAACACATTACATAATCTTTGGCTCAAGCCTTGTGGTTCCATTTTATTTTCATGTAATATTTCAGTGTTTACATGGTGGTTAATAATGATATATTGAGCTAATGAATGTTGAGTATCTCAATTTACTTAATGTCGTACTTTCTCCACTAGTTTTCCAACACATCATAATCACACTTTACAACATAATCACATTCATCTCATTTTCATATCATTATAGGCTTGTCTTGAATTATTGAGAGTTAGTAAAAGTTGGTGCTTGTCTTAGTTGATTTAGTCTAAATAATGTTCCATTGCTACAATTAATTGGGATAGATAGACCATAGGGATTCCCCCTAAGATAGGGTAGCTTATTTTCCTTAGCATGAAGTGTGGGGCAAGGCTACCAAGGTGACAATGGGTAGCTTTCCTATTGTACCTCTAGGATCTCTCACTAAGGTTAAAACTTTTCCCCCTAGGGTAGAGTTTGAGAGATAACAGAAGGTATGGGATCAAAGGAAATGACCTCAATAAATGGGGTTGGAATTTCCATAATTTCCTCAAAACACTCAAAGGATAGAAGTTATAACTAAAAGGAGACACTCATAAGGACCCCCACAAAATATTTTGGAACTAGTAGAGTAGCCTTCAGCCTCAAGTCACCACAAGGATCAAAACTTGGATGCCATTAGTGACAATAAGGATTACAAACCTCTCACGAGTAAGTCCCCATATATACCTTCCCTTTATAAAAGAAAATATTCAAAATATTTGTTTTTTGGAACTCAAGGGTTGGAGGTAGAAAGAAAAGGCTTCGAGCCTATCACTAAATTTCTACCCAGCCTTTTATACATTAAAAAACTTATGTTCTTGACCATAATTCCTCTACCTAAAATTGAAAAGGATATGGTAGAAGAATAATCTCATGTGGGGACTCCTAAAAACCTTAAATTGGAATTTGAGACTAGGGGAACCTATAGGGACTCTATATGTCCAGAATCTTCAACATATAACCTTTGAACCAAAATAAAAGGCATCATAGAATTCCCTAGGAAGGTGGTAGGGGGGTTAGGGTTCTTGAATGAAAAAGACCAAAATCCAACCCAAAGAGCGAGAAATTTCTATATGTCCATGGAACAAAAACAAGCATCATCACTTGTTAGATGTGGGACACAATTATCTCCAAACCTTACAGATATTCCAAAGGGACAAAATCCTTAGGTTAGATGGCTTGCCTATGGAATTCTTCCTAGGATGTTATGAATTCATTGAAGGAGATATAAGTAGGGTGGTGGAGACCACTAGAAGAACAGGTAAAATGATTGGGGATTATAATACTACATCCATTGCTTTGATCCCAAAAAAGGATGATCTGACATCTTTTCAAAAGATTTGACTAATATCCTTATGAAACTACATCTACAAAATTATCTCAAAGTTCACAGCTAGAAGACTTAAAAATGTCTTATCAAAACAAATATCAAGTGATCAATTTGGGTTTCTAGAAGGAAGATGAATCTATGAGGTAGTTGGGATAACTCAAGAAAGGCTCACCTCGATCGAGACAATAAATCAAATATTGATAGTAATCAAAGTGGACCTCGCCAAAGCCTATGACAGGGTAAGTTGGATTTACCTAAGATTGATCCTCATTTACTTAAAGGATTTTGTCATATTTTTTAGTGTGGGTGATGAGTTACATTACATATGTATCTTTTGTTTTCATAATCAATGGAGCAACATCCCTATTTTTCAAACTAGGTAAGGGTCTTCGGTAGGGTTGTCCCATTTTTCCTCTCCCATTTATGCTAATAATTGAAGGGTAGAGTAGACTATTAAAAGAGGCATCAGAAAATGGTAGTTTTAAAGGGATTTGCATCAGTCTGACTTGCATTATCACACATATTTTGTTTATGGATAATGTATTGATTTTTTGTGAAGGTACTAGAAGGATATTTGAGAATTTTAAAACATTCCAGACTTATTCTATAAAGCTACAAGTATGCTAATAAATATTGATAAATACACTTTGTTCATTTGGGACATTCTAAAGCACGAGTAGGGATATTTCTCCCATTTATTCTCATACCAAGTCATAAAATTTCAATTGAGGTTTAAAGTAATTGGGCTTCCACTTGAAACCAAACCTATACAAAAAAAACGAGACTAACAATGGTTAACTACTAAAGTATAAAAGTAGATAAATCATTGGTGCAATCAATGACTCTTAAGAGGGCAGATATTGGTACTTGTCAAAGATATTATAGAAGACATACCAATATATTGGATATCATTGGTTTGATTCCTAAAGGGTGTGTTGGATATAATTAGAAAAGTGTACTACATGTTTATCTGGTTAAGAGATAATAAAAAAAGAACACAATTGTGTTGACATCCTAGAAAAAACCGGCAATCCCAAAAGAAAATGGAGGATGGGATCTTAAAGGTATCTTCCTCTTCTCAAAGGCCCTACTAGAAAAAAATGTATAGAGGCTTGTCCAAGGAAAAGGATTGTGGGTCTAGGTAATTAGAGCTAATTACTTGTACCGAGCTAGCGTAGAGGATTGGGATAAGAACCCCATGAAACATGTTCATAATGCCTTAATAATTTGCAAAAACTTTGAACTCATAATTTTTGTTGGTTGGTAATTGGTTGATATGTAATGTGGGAAGAGGGGATAAATTCCAAACACAACTTGATCCATGGATGGGCAATAAAGGTTGATTTCCTCCTTGGGTGACACAACAACTTTGAAGAAAAGGGTTTTATACTATATGACAAATTGTGTGCTAGGAGAGGTCTACAAATTGGCAACAAAAATGGCTTACCTGGGAGGAAATTGGATTGAGAGAATACCTTGCAGAAGTTTGCAATCCATATACAAATTCTCTGATAGACTATAATGTCAAATTAGGGGAATAAGATAACCAATTGTTATGGTCTCTTAATCCTTTGGGGACTTATGTGCCCAAATTAGAATATATAACACTTGTTGGAAAATGTTTGGTGGTGGAGAACCATATGGAAGTTAAGGTTTCCCTTCAAAAATAAATTTTTCATGTAGTTGGCATTAAACAACAAGGATCTTACCTAGATTATATATATATATATATATATATATA
>ML788159.1:656930-704230 GCA_009831015.1 Picea engelmannii | reverse complement strand
AGAGAGAGAGAGAGAGAGAGAGAGAGAGAGAGAGACATACCATACCATAGTGTCATCTTATTTTTTAATACCCTTTTAAAAAAGGAAAAAGTTATAAGTAAATGATCTATAATTTTCTATGCACAAACCACACCATCCTCACCCCCACATAGAATGTAATTATGTGTTACTTTGATATTAATTATCAATACAATAATGTCCCCGAGGTGTAGGATAGTCGGTGACAGAGTGTGTTGTTAAGGCACTCCATGATGTTAAAGTCACCGGTTCAAAACCTGCGGGGACAAAATATCTAACCATGTTAAAGGTTGGTGTGGCTCATGCCAGGTTCATTTATATATCTTAATTAAAGATAGAAGATCGTAGGGGCGATAATATTTTAATTATTAATTTTCTTGTAGTGTGGTGGATATGATAGAATTTTGGATATGACATTGCTTCTCAAATATGATTATAAATATTTTTACATTTTCAAAAAAAATTCCTCTCATCAATATGTAAATTAATAACATTATATTTAATATACTTTTTTAGAAATGTTTTTAATAAAATTCTTCTCTTTTGAGTATGGTTAATTTCTAATTTATTTTTGGTTATAAAAAAATAAGTGTGTTAAGTATACAGTGAGATTTATGGGATTTATGGTTAAGAACATGTGTTTCCTCTTAAAAGGTTACAAGTTCAAAATTAATGGTCTCGATCGGTTTATATCAACCACTTTTATAAAGTGGTTGTTTCTAGTTGGCTACATTTCTTGGGGATGACCATTAACAAATTAATTCTTAATTAATTATTACATTAATGTAAAATATAATAATAATGTATTAATGTAATGCATATTTTTTTTGTAAGTTAGGAAAATATATTAGAACCTACAAAGAGAAAAAGTTACAGATGTCGGAATATCCCAAGAGGTCGTGGCAACATCACCCTGGTGGGAAACCAATGCTACCACATGGCCGTTAAGTTTCCAAATGTCCATGCAGAATTCAAAAATTGTAAAAAGAAAAAAATGTATAATTCTAGAGCTAGGATGTCACGCAGGGCGAGAACCTTATAAACTAAACTGTCCGAAGATATAAAAACTTGAGAAACATGAGAAAGATGGAATTATCTAGAGTTGAGATCAGGCCTCCGTTCGTTCCTTTGCAACTCCTCGTGATGAATCCGACCATCTTCCATGTTCTGCAACTCTTTGATGGTGCACTTGACGTCCATAATTGAGATCTTGATGAAATCTAATGAGTCCTTCAAAATCTCCAGCCCAATGCAACGAGAACAAACAATTGGGGGTGGAGGGGGTGGTGGAATATCATAGGACGAAGAGGAGGAGGCGAGAGAGGGGAGGACGAAGAAGAGAGAGGGGCAGTTGGGCTGGGGGGAGCAAAGGGTGGAGGTGGGCGGGGTGGAGGCTAGTGGGGGGGTGGCGACTTTGGGCTGAGATTTGGGGATAAGCCAAGGGAATTTCCAAAACTATCGAACCAATCGATTCTGCAAGCATACAAAGAGGACAAGGGAGGTAAATCTGATGTGGTGGCATGTTCAGGAGGGTGTTCCAGAGAGGGGATGCATATAGGGTCATGGGGGAGCTTCAGAGTGGAGGCGCGAGCAGGGTCTTGAGGCAAGCTCTGAGGAGATTTCTTGCCATGGCCCCTCAAGCCTCGGCCTCTCGCTGCATACCAGGTCTCCCCCCGCTTAGAATTACCTTGTAGGCAAGGCATCGGGAGAGAACCAGAGAACCAGAGATGGAGCTCGAGGAAATAATGGAGTGAAGGAGAGATATCGAACTAGAACCAAAGAAAAATGTAGATTGTAGGATGAGTGTAAGGTGCAGGAGTGCAAGGGTAAAATTGACAGTGTAGCGTAGGAGAAAGCTTGAACCAAAGCTAAATAAAAATGCAGACTGGTGGAGGAGTGTGAGATGCAGGAGACAAAGAGGGAAAATGAGCCATGGATTTCCTTGTCTCAGGCCAAAAACCACCGATCTGAGCGAGATGATGGGACTAGGCATTCATCCACCCCATCGCATTTACCGTTTCTGGGAGCTGGAGCTCCATGGAATTAAACCAAGCTAAGTGCAAATTAATGCGAGGGTGTGTCGAATGAGGTTTTAAATGCATGGAGTAAAGACTAAGATGAGTGTGGGCTATGTTGGCGTGTTGTGGCATGGGTTGTGGCCAAGTGTCCGCCTAGCTGTCCATCCACTCGTCGATCCCAATGACACCCCATCCGGGGGTATTAATGTAATACATTAATTTGTATTATATTAATGTATTAAATACACGATAAGAATATATAAATCAAAGTATTAATTTACATTAGTGTACTATTTATTGATTTATACATTAATAATGTAATGTATTAATTAATTAATACATTGCTAAAGTATTAATACAATAATAAAATAATAAAATAAAGTAATAAAGTAATAATACATTAAATACATCAATAAATACATTAACCCTAATCTAGAAGATCAAAATTATCTATCTGTTTTGTCAAGTGTAAAGAAAAAAATAAGCATTGCTAAGATAAGAACAAATTCTTACGAGCTCCATAGTGAAACTGGGCGTTGGTCAATTCCTAAAACGACATGGGATGAAAGAGTGTGTCACCTTTGTGACACTAAGAAGGTTGAAGATGAAAAGCACTTTCTCTTAGATTGTCCAACCTATAGCCATATTAGATCTCATTTTCAAAATATTGATCACACTACCAACCTTCCTAACCTCTTAACTCAACAAAAGTATGGTGATCTTGGAAAGCTTCTCTTAATGCTTTTCGAGCACAGAAACAAAATTCTAAAGAATCACAAGTAATCACTTACCGTCTTAAGGTCCGATAGACCAATTAAGTCTTAGTGGACGTTAATCATCATCATCATCATCATTAACACATTAAATACATTAATAAATACAATACTAAAATATCAATACATTAAAAAAGTATTGATACACTGATTAAATATGGTAATGAGTTGACCTTAATCTATTTAGTAATACATTATTACATAGTTGTTGTATAAATTAAAGTACTAATACATTAATATATAATGTAACATATTAAACTATAAATACATTAAAAAGTATTTGATTGATACATTAATAATATAATGTAACATTAATGATACATTAACACACTAACTTAATAAATATATTACTAAAGTATAATGCATTAATAAAATAATACATTAATAATATATTAATAAAGTAGTAATGCATTGACTTTAATGTACTTAGTAAACAATATTAAAGTATTAATACAATAATAAAGTCATACATTAATAATGCATTAATAAATACATTATTAAAGTATTAATATGGCGCAAACGCGCCAACCCAGGGCACGTCCGCTCCCACCAGGACCTTCTCTTCCTTCAGCCCGAAGAGCTGAAACGCTCTTCAAAACCCCTTATCGGGAGTTTTTTTTACACCCACAAAATGCTCTCCTTATGATCTCCCCTTCTCCTATCGGGAAATCGGGCTTCTTGTGATCGCGAAACCTGGACTCACGAGATCGGGTCTCAAAAATCCCCGAACTCCGATGAAATATCCACCCATGTGTTCCTCGCTTCCGTCAGGAATGTCCCCTTCGGGAAATTGACATTTGCGAGGTCGTGAATCACACACCTCACGAATCCCCGATTCTCGATCTCCAATGGCGCTATCTGCACCCCTTAGCTCCCTGCAACTAACTCTTTCTGCATGTGACTTGCTGGTCCACAAGACCACGGTCCTTTTCCCTATCGGAGTTTCAGAATTTGCGAGATCGAAATGCGTAGAACTTACACCCTTGGGATCTCCGATTTCCGATCCCCGATGCCACCTGGCATTGACTCCAGCAAGGGTTGACCTTTCGACAGTTGTCCTCCACTACGACCCTTAACCCTATTAGGAAATCGTGTATCGGAATATCGCGATTTTTGTTATTAATCTACACGGGACTTTCAATTCCCTGAACCCCGATATAAATTGCCACCTATCCTTTGTTCTAGCACCTGGGGCCCACACTCCTGTGGTGATCGGGATATCACATTTCAGAATTTCTCGATTTCTCTTCCCGTGATTTCCTCGTCACCGAAAATCCTGAAATGTCGAACCCCGACTCCTTCAGATCCTTGGACACGCGTCCCTCAGATCGAACAGCTCCGACAGTATTGGGAAATTGCGGATCGCAATTTCATTATGCAAGAGTTTCATGACTCCTGAAACCACAATATCCTGAACTTTGACTCTTCGGGATCTATCGCCATGTGTCCTTAAGGTTTGGATGGCTCGGATCCTATCGGGAAATCGCGGATTGCAATTTCAATATGCTCGAGACTCTTGTCTCCGAAAACCCCGATTCTCCGATTCCCGATTCTTCGAGATCTCTTGCCACATGTCCCTGCAGAGATCAACGACTGAGATTCTTCGTCAAGGTTTCGGGACTCAAAAGGTCTCAGTTCTCTCGACTTGTAAAACCCTGATGCCTCCAAAATCCCGATGACTTCCCAGAATGCTGACACATGCCCTGCCGAGATCAACGGCTAGGATCCCTTATCGGGTTTTCGGGACTTTCAAGGTCTCTGATTCTTACCCTATGAAGACCCGATGATGCCAATATCCCGATGTCTCCTCCAGGTTCTTCCTCTGCTCCTTCAGGCTTAAACCATGTGCAACATTCCTGAGATCTAACGGCTGACGGGATTTCACAATTTTCCTCGGCGAATCCTGACCGTCGATTCCTCCTCCTTGGAGATTTCTCGAGAATGGCTAAGTGTTCCTACTCAGCACTTGCCCTTCAACGCCTGCGCTTGAAACTTTTTACTCAAACCTTCCTTGGCACAAACCCCTGTGCTCTCTTTTAATGATACCACGAAGGTACTATACCTCCTGAGCTTTTCCACTCTGATTCTTCAGAGGAACGTGTGCACACCCCTTGCGCTTAACATTCAACAACTTCCCAAGTGTTGAATCCTTCAGACTCTGTGCAACTCCTAAAACAATAGTCTTCAATCTCCTTTTGCTCAGATTAACAACTGAGACTTCTTCTTAAGCCTGCAAACTCCTTGCACAGCTTCAACAACCTACTTCCTCTCCCGGGTGAATGAGAACAAAAGTTAAACTATTGATCCTTCATCAACGCACTCCTTGCGGATGAATTCAACTGCACACCTTGCAGGAATCTCCTGGCTCAGATAGAGAAACAATTGAACCTCACTCTCTCTCTCTTTCAGACTTAAGTTTGAAACATGAAATCACATGCACAACATATACAAAGCAAATGCATAACAAGAAAGCAACCATTCCTGAGCATAACATCAATACACAGAGAAAACAACACAAACCATGAATTTGAATCAGAACTCTCTTCTATTAATTCAAATGCTTGTACATGGGTGTTCTTCATACAATATTCTCTGCTTTCTCTCCTCTTCTCCTAAATTCTTCTATTCTTCACTACTATCTTACAATGGTACAATGAGGGTGTCTATATCCGTTTTCCCTCTCATACTCTAAACTATCAAATCTAGAATTAAAAATCCTATCTACCAGCATTAACTAGATTAAATGTCTCCTATCTACCAAAGGACGAGAGCTTAAGGCTCAAGGTCCAATACAATATACAATGCGTCTCCATGAATGGCTTCATTAAAGACTTGTGATACAATCCCAAATCACTTTCAAAAATTTGGGTTTGTTTATCCAGCTGATCTCCACTTGATGTGCTGGCTCGCTTGATGAGATGGCGATGCTCCTGCATCATACTCCTCGGCTTGGAAATTTTCATGGGCTCCTTTCCATGAGCTCCTGCACGGTCTGTCCATGCTTTTGAATCACTGCTTCAGTCTCCCAGCTGGCATCTTCCACTGGGTGGTTCTTCCATTTGACTAGATACTCGAAGTATTGTTTCCGCCTAGTCTTTTTGCTTACTCTCTTGTCAAGTATACGCTCCATCTGTGGCTTCTCTGTAATTGGCATCTGCTTCTGCCACTGGACCTCTGGTTGTTCATCACCTCCAGCTCCTGCTTCCTTAGCCTTATATGGATATAAGTCTGAGACATTGAATGTCGAAGATATTTTGATCTCATCTGGAAACTCAATTTCATAAGCGTTTTCTCCCAATTTCTTTAGGACTCTGCATGGCCCAATTTTCTTCATTTTTAGCTTGTTGTATGTTCCCCTTGGGAACCTTTCCTTCCTCAGATGTGCCAAAACTAGATCACCAAATTTGAACTGAAGTTGTCTCCGATGCTGATCCACTCTGCATTTATATTCTTGGTTTGATTCTAGCAATCGCTCCTTCACCCTTCTGTGAATTTCTTCCATCGCCTCTGCAAATTCTTCAGTGCTTGCACTCTTAGTACTTATCTTCTCTGAGTCCCTCAATTCAGATAATCCTCTTGGCTTCCTATCGTATACAATCTTAAATGGAATTTTTCATGTGCTTCTGTTCACTGAGTCGTTGTACGCAAACTCTGCATGTGGCAACACATTGTCCCAGCTGTTATGGTGCTCTGTCACCAAGCTTCTTAATAAATATCCCAGACTTCTATTTACCACCTCTGTTTGCCCATCCGTCTGAGGATGATAGGCATAACTAAACATCAAGTTAGTCCCCATCTTCTTCCAAAGCATCCTCCAGAAATTTCCAATGAATTTTGTATCCCTGTCCGATACTATGCTTCTGGGTAACCCGTGAAGTCTAACAACCTCTTTGAAAAACAAATTTGTGATATGAGTCACATTGCTGGTCTTCTGGCATGGGATAAAATGTGCCATTTTGGAAAAAATTTCAACCACCACAAAGATCGAATCATGACCTCTTTGCGTCCTAGGCAATCCCAATACAAAATCCATGCTGATTTCATCCCATGGCATCTCGGGTATGGGTAATGATTGATAGAATCCTGCATTCTGCTTCCTGCCCTTTTAATGCTGGCAAATTCTACATCTATCAACAAACGTCTTGACTTCCGACCGCATTCCTGGCCAAAAGTATGCTTCTCTCAGCTTTGCAAATGTCTTTTCATGGCCAAAATGCCCTGCCAATCCACCACTGTGCTTCTCTTTTAGCAGATTCTCCCTCATGGAGCAATTTGGAATGCATAATTGATTTCCTATGAATAACAGTCCATTTTGGATCATGTAATCTATCCATGGGATTCTGTCTCTGAGAACTGGATTCTTAGCTGCCTCATATGCCTCGGAAAAATCTGCATCACATGCATACATGTCCTTAAGATTTTCAAAACCCAATGTTTTGACTCGGAACTCCTGCAGCAACAAACACTTCCTGCTCAAAGCATCATCCACTTTGTTAGCAGTACCTGAAATGTGCTTAATTACAAATGTAAAATTCTGCATATACTCTACCCATTTAGCATGTTTCTGATTCAACTTCTCCTGTTGAGTCACAAACTGTAATGCATGATTATCACTATACAAAAAAAATTCTTTCGGGATCAAGTAATGCATCCACTTCTTCAGCACCTGTATGATAGCATAAAATTCTTTGTCGTACGTGGAGTACTTTTGTTTTGCCTCATCCAATTTCTCACTGAAATATGCAATAGGTATGTCCTCCTAGCTCAAGACTGCTCCTATGGCAAAGCCACTTGCATCACATTTTACCTGGAACACTTTTGTAAAATCCAGCAACACCAAAGCCGACTATTCTGTGATCTTTCGTTTCAACAGATTGAAGCTATTCTCTACCTCTTTAGTCCAATGAAAATATTTATGTCTTTTCTTGACAGTATCCATCATTGCTGCGCTAATTCCACTGAAATTCCTGATGAATTTTCGGTAGAAACTAGCCAGTCCATGAAAACTTCTCACCTCGAAAATATTTCTCGGTGATGGCCAATTTTTAATTACCTCCACTTTACTTGGATCCATATTCAATTCATTTTTCGATATGACAAACCCCAAGTAAATGAGTCCTGTCTTCATAAATGAAGATTTACTCATGTTGATCAACAACTTCTCTTGTTGTAGCTTCCTCATTACTGCAGCTAAATGCTTCAGATGATCTTCTTTTGTTTTTCTGAAAATCAATATGTCATCCAGATAAACAATGACAAACTTACCAATGAATTCCTTCAGCACTTCATTCATTAACCTCATAAAGGTACTCGGTGCATTCGTCAAGCCAAACAGCATGACTAGCCATTCATACAACCCTTCGTTGGTTTTGAAGGTTGTCTTCCATTCATCGCCTTCCCTCATGTGAATCTGATGGTATCCGCTTTTCAAATCAACCTTTGAAAAAAAAATTGCTCCACCTAAACAGTCCATCAAGTCATTCATCTGTGGCAATGAAAACCTGTACCTGATGGTTATCTTGTTAATGGTTCTGGAATCTGTACACATTCTCCAACCTCCATCTTTCTTTGGACTCAGTACCGTTGGAACGACACATGGGCTTAAACTCTCCCTAATCAGTCCTTTATCCAATAGTTCCTGCACCTGCCTTTTGACCTCTTCGTTCTCCTGCGGCGTCAACCTGTACGTAGCTTTGTTTGGCTCCTGGTATGAGGTCTATATGATGACTCACACTCCTCATCGGCGGCAACGAATGAGGTAATTCGTCTACCACAATGTCAGCGAACTCTTCCAGCAATTCCTGAATTTCTTCCGACAAATCATCCACTCTTATGTTGGTCAAAACAACTTTTGGTTTCCTGACCACAAAGAATTGTGGATCTTCCTTCTTCTTTATTTCCGCTAGAAGTTCCTTCCCACTCATGAGAAGTACAGTATTTCTCTGTTCTGGTTTTACTTCTTTATCTTTAATTGGAAGTAGCATATGTGTTCTTCCATTCTTCTCCAAAGTATACGTATTCATCTTCCCATCATGAACTACGTTTCTGTCATATTTCCATGGTCTGCCTAACAATAAATGACATACATCCATAGGAATAACATCACAGAGTATTTTATCATTGTATCCTCCTATCTTGATGTCAACTAAGCATTGTTTAGTGACACTTACCTGATGTCCCTTCTGTAGCCATGAAACTTTGTATGGACTCGGGTGATCAGTTGTCTCCAGCTCTAGTTTCTCCACCATCTCGGTTGAAACGATATTATCTGTACTTCCACTGTCCATGATAACCTTGCACTTCCTGTCTTTGGTCTTGCATGTGGTTTTGAAAAGTCGGTTTCTCTGAGCTGTGTCCTCCACCTCCTTCTTGGGTGTTAAGAGAACCTTACGCATCATCAATGACCTTCCGTCTTTTGCGTCTTCTGCTTCAGCAGCTCGCCTCTGTGCCTCGACGATGTGAGCTTCTCCTCCATCCTTCTTCCTATCTGGACAGTCAACTGCCTTGTGTCCATTCTTTCCACACATGAAGCATGTGATGACTCCACCTCTGCCTCTTCCTCCACCTCTGGTACGAGGAAATGTGTTATTATTAGCGTATCCTCCGCTCTGTTCTGTCTGCTAGCTTCGCTATTCAGCGTGCTGGCCTCGCTGTGAACTTCCACCTCTTTTTGTTCTCATCTGAGGCTTCTTCCAATCGTCCTTGGATTTCTGGAACCTATCTTGAGCAACCGACTTACCTTTTGGCTGGCTCTTACCTCGGCCTCGCTGTGTTGGCTTACGACTTAGCTTCTCTTCAGCTTTTAACACCATTTGATATGCATCCTCCATTGTTCTGATGGTCATCATACTCATCTCATCCTGAATATCGTATCTCAAGCCATTCATATACCTGGAAATTTTTTCATCATCGCTCTCCCGATGACCTTCTCTGATATTTATCTTGTATAATTCCTCAGTATACTCCTTCATTGTCATCAGCTTCGGTCTCAGGTTCTGCATCCTCCTGAACAGTGTGATCTGATAATCCCTTGGGATGAACTTTTCCTTCATCTTCGCAATCATTCGATCCCAGATTTTGATCTTTTGTTTGCCTTTTGAATGTCTATCTGCTTGAAGTTCATCCCACCATAATGCTGCGTGTCCCTTCAATCGGGTGACAACATGCATAACCTTCTTATCCTCTTCGATATCCTCATAATTGAAGTATGTGTCAAGAGCTCTAATCCAATATAGAAGCTCTTCTGCATCCAGACTCCCTTCATAAGCTGGAATGTCCATCTTTGTTTTCGAACTCATCTGAGCGATAGATTTAATTAATCTCTCATTGGCTACATCTTCGGCTGCAACTTCTCCTTGTTGTTCGGCTTCAACTTCGCCTTCGGAGTCGCTCAGATCTCCAACATTTGTTGTGCGTCTCTGCGCTGCTTCCATATCTTGTAATCTCTCTCGGAGATCACGTATCTTCCTCTCCATATCTCGATTCTGTGCTTGTCTCCCTCTTCCTCTCTAGGTTCCCCTATCCTCTGGATCGGGTGATTGTCTTTCTCTCCTCGGCGGCATGGTGAAATTTTCCTTTCTTCTCTGCTACAGAAAGCAAAGAGATTTTCTCGCTCTGATACCACTTGATGTGTATCAGAGTGCTCCTTTTCTCTGGCTCCCTTGCCTGAAATATACAGACAAGATCTTAGCTCTGATACCACTTGGCGCAAACGCACCAACCGAGGGCACATCCGCTCCCACTAGGACCTTCTCTTCCTTCAGCCTGAAGAGCTGAAACACTCTTCAAAACCCCTTATCGGGAGTTTTTTTTACACCCACAGAATGCTCTCCTTATGATCTCCCCTTATCCTATCGGGAAATCGGGCTTCTTGTGATCGCGAATCATGTACTCATGAGATCGGGTCTCACAAATCCCCGAACTCCGATGAAATATCCACCCACGTGTTCCTCGATTCCATCAGGAATGTCCCCTTCGGTAAATCGACACTTGCGAGGTCGTGAATCACTCACCTCACGAATCCCCGATTCCCGATCTCCGATGGTGCTCTCTACACCCCTTAGCTCCCTCCAGCTAACTCTTTCTGGATGTGACCTGCTGGTCCACAAGACCACAGTCGTTTTCCCTATCAGAGTTTCAGAATTCGCGAGATCAAAATGCGTAGAACTTACACCCTTGGGATTTCCGATTTTCAATCCTCGATGCCACCTGGCATTGACTCCAGTGAGGGTTGAGCTTCCGACAATTGTTCTCCACTACGGCCCTTAACCCTATCGAGAAATCGCGTATCGGAATATCGTGATTTCCGTTATCAATGTACACGAGATTTTTAATTCCCCGAATCCTGATATAAATTGCCACCTGTCCTCTATTCTAGCACTTGGGGCCCACACTCCTGTGGTGATCGAGAAATCGCGTTTCGAAATTTCATGATTTCTCTTCCCGTGATTTCCTCGTCACTGAAAATCCCGAAATGTCGAACCCTGACTCCTTCGGATCCTTGGACACGCGTCCCTCAGATCAAACGGCTCCGACAGTATCGGGAAATCACGGATCGTGATTTCATTATGCAAGAGTTTCACGACTTCTGAAACCCCGATATCCTGAACTCTGACTCTCCGGGATCTATCGCCACGTGTCCTTACGGTTTGGATGGCTCAGATCCTATCGGGAAATCGTGGATCGCGATTTCAATATGCTCGAGACTCTTGTCTCCGGAAACCTCGATTCTCCGATTCTCGATTCTTCGGGGTCTCTTGCCACGTGTCCCTGCGGAGATCAACGGCTGAAATTCTATGTCGGGGTTTCGGGACTCAAAAGGTCTCAGTTCTCTCGACTTGTAAAACCCCGATGCCTCCAAAATCCCGATGAGTTCCCAGAATGCTGACACGTGCCCTGCCGAGATCAACAGCTAGGATCCCTTCTCGGGTTTTCAAGACTTTAAAGGTCTCTGATTCTTACCCTATGAAGACCCGATGATGCCAATATCCCAATGTCTCCTCTGGGTTCTTCCTCTGCTCCTTCAGGCTTAAACCCTGCGCAACTTTCCCCAGATCTAACGGCTGACGGGATTTCGTAGTTTTCCTTGGCAAATCCTAACCGTCGATTCCTCCTCCTTGGAGATTTCTCGAGAATGGCTAAGTGTTCCTACTTAGCACTTTCCCTTCAATGCCTGAGCTTGAAAATCTTTACTCAAACCTTCCTCGGTACAAACCCCTATGCTCTATTTTAATGATACCATGAAGGTACTATACCTCCTGATCTTTTCTACTCCGATTCTTCAGAGGAACGTGTGCGCACTCCTTGCGCTTAACATTCAACAACTTCCCAAGTGTTGAATCCTTCAGCCGCTTCGCAACTCCTGCAACAATAGTCTTCAATATCCTTTTGCTCAGATTAACAACTGAGACTTCTTCTTCAGCCTGTGCACTCCTTGCACAGCTTCAACAACCTACTTCCTCTCCCGGGTGAATGAGAACAAAAGTTAAACTACTGAGCCTTCATCAACGCACTCCTTGCGAATGAATTCAACTGCACACCTTGCAGGAATCTCCTGGCTCAGATAGAGAAACAATTGAACCTCACTCTCTCTCCCTTTCAGACTTCAGTTTGAAACATGAAATCACATGCACAACATATACAAAGAAAATGCATAACAAGAAAGCAACCATTCCTGAGCATAACATCAATACACAGAGAAAACAACACAAACCATGAATTTGAATCAGAACTCTCTTCTATTAATTCAAATGCCTATACATGGGTGTTCTTCATACAATATTCTCTGCTTGCTCTCCTCTTCTCCTGAATGCTTCTATTCTTCACTACTATCTTACAATGGTACAATGAGGGTGTCTATATCCGTTTTCCCTCTCAGACTCTAAACTATCAAATCTAGAATTAAAAATCCTATCTACCAGCATTAACTAGATTAAATTCCTCCTATCTACCAAAGGACGAGAGCTTAAGGCTCAAGGTCCAATACAATATACAATGCGCCTCCATGAATGGCTTCATTAAAGACTTGCGCTACAATCCCAAAGCACTTTCAAAAATTTGGGTTTGTTTATCCAGCTGATCTCCGCTTGATGTGCTGGCTCGCTTGATGAGTTGGCAATGCTCCTGCATCATAATACCTCAATAAATCCATTATTAAAGTAGTAATAGGTTAATAATGCATTGTTAAAGTATAGTACATTAATACATTTATTGAAAATGACCATGGTTAATTATGGTTTACCATAACCATCATCATGATTTCTTATGGTCATGACTATGAATAACAATAATACATTAATGTATACTATAATATATTAATTTAAAATTAATATATTAATGCATTTTAAATAAATACATTAGAAGTATTAATACATTAATACATTAACTCATAAAATAATACATTAATACATTACTAAAGTATTTATATATTAGTACATAAATGTAATGTATAAATTAAAATATTAATTTACATTAACACATAATGAAACATATTAATTAATTGATACAATATTATTAATGCATTAATTCATTAATATATTTTTACAATATTAATTAATACATTGATAAATTATTAATACACTAATAAAGTAATACAATAATAATACAAAAAAAATGCATTTCATATATTAAATATATTTAAAACATTAAATGAGTTAATATATACATTAATAAAGTAGTAATACATTTACCTTGATGACGTTAGTAATACATTATTAAAGTAATAATACATTAATAAATACATTATTAAAGTATTAACACCTTAATAAATACATTATTTAAGTAGTAATATATTAATAGTACATTATTAAAGTATTAATACATTAATTGAAAATGACCATGGTTGACTATGGTTGACCATGACCATGGTTTCTTATGGCTGACCATGACCATGGTTAACTTTGGTAGACCTTGGTTGACTTTGGGAAGGAAAGGTTGAGTATGGTTGATCTTGGTGGTCCTTTACCATGATTGGTTGTGGTTGACCATGACCATGGTTGACATAGCAAACTTATAATCATCAAATGTCGATGAAGGGTATTTGTTTGTCATGTTATGGTGTTGGATAGGTTTGTCACATTCCGACAATGGATTATGTTCATCACATTGCGAGATCGAGAAATGTTCGTCTAATTGTAATGTTGGTTTATGTTTATCACATTTCCATATTATGTTATGTACATCAAATTGAAACAATAGATTGTGTTCATCCCATTGCAATGTTTGGAAATGTATGTCAAAATGCAATGCAAGGATATGTGCATCATATTGCAATGTGAGGATATGTTCGTCACATTGTGACAATTGGGCTATATTTGTCACATTACGATGTCCATTATGTTTGTCACATCGCAAAAACATGGTTATGTTCATCTCATTACGACGTCTGTATATATTCATCAAATTGCGACATTACTACGTTTGCGATGATAGGGCTATGTTAATCAAATTGCAACATATGTATATGTTTGTCAAATTGTGACATCACTTTGTTTGCAATGACAGAGCTATGTTCATCACATTGTGATGGCAGGGCTATGTTCGTCACATTGCAATTTTTTTTTATGTTCGTCACAATGCAATGAAAAGGCGATGTTCATCACATTGTGACATCGGTATATGTTTGTCACATTGTGATGTTACTATGTTTGTCACATTGCGACATCCATTTATGTTCGTCACATTATGACATGGATATGTTCATCACATTGTGACATTTGTATATGTTCGTCACATTGCAACATTACCATGTTTACGATGATAGGTCTATGTTCATCACATTGCGATGACAAGGATCTATTCATCACTTTGCAACATTTGTTTATGTTTGTCACATTGCGACAAAAAGGCTATGTTCATCACACTGCGACGTCTGTATATGTTCGTCGCATTCCGACATTACTATGTTTGTCACAGTGCAACATCCATCTATGTTCAGGACATTGCGACGACATGGCCATGTTCATCACATTGTGGCATTTATATATGTTTGTCACATTGTGACATTATTATGTTTGTGATGATATGACCTTATGTTCATCACATTATGATGACATGGATATGTTCGTTGAAATGCATCGTCTTTTTATGTTAATCACATTACAACAACAAAGATATGTTCATCACAATGTGACGCCCATATATGTTCGTCACATTGCGACGTTACTATGTTTGGTAGATTGCAATGCTATTATGTTCAACGCATTCAGACATCTGAAAATGTTTGTCATGTTGTGACATCGAGATATGTATGTCAAGATTCGATTTATAATTTTAATATTTAGAGATAATATATTAAAATTCATCCTCGTGCCAATCCATTTGTTTGTAGCTTTGTCTTCTTGTTTATTTAATAGAAATATGTAAAATATCACTACTTATTATGTTTTAAGAATTTGGTTTATTCACATTGATAACAATAAAATGGAATTATTTTTTCATTTTGAATTATATATATAATTGTTTTATTTCATTTGGTTTGTGTTTTCAATATTATATTTTCCATTAAAAGTCTAAATACATTTTTTTTCATTAATTCCAATAAATAAAATTCCAAATAGATTATAAAATATTTGATTTCATAATAATTCCACCTCCTCAAACATTTTAGAAAGTTTTGTTTATTACATCTTTTCTGCATTCCATCCAAATAAATTTTATGTCAAATTTATGTGACTTATTTTTGGAAAAAGATGTTTAATGAAAAAAAATAATATATATATATTTGTTAAGTTTTTGTTCACTTTTCATTTTCCTTTAAATACTTATGTTCTTAAAGTTTGATTTTCGTTTAAATACTTATGTTTTTAAAATTGGTGTGAGCGTAATTCCATAATCAAATGATTTTGAACTAATTCCAATTAAATTTGGTATCAATTATTTTCCTTTTTGAACTCATTGTTGGATTAAGAGTATGAAATATCTTTTGAACTTCATTGTTAAATTAAAAGTATGATTTTTGTTTGAACTCCATTCTTATTAACTTTGAGTATGAAATCTTTAGTGAAACTTGTGAAACGAATATGTACAATGAGAGAGTTGTTGAGGTGATTGAAATTGACTAAACATTAATTCTTTGGTGCAAAATCTATCTTAAAACTTAAAGTGCATTATGAATATGTTGGTATCAATTTTCCTTCAACAAAAAAATTTAAAAAGTATAACACCAAAAACATCATCTTTATTAATTTAATTATTTACTTCATGTAAACATAATATAATTTTTTTTAAATTTTATAAATATATATAAACCGAAACAAATTCAGTGTTTTGATATTTTTTTGGATAATTTTCTTTTTCAAAACCATTTTTATTATATGCATATCTTTTATATATAACTTTTCATAAAAAAAAATATTATAAATGTATAACCGTGTCATCTTACTTTTCATTAGAATTTTATAAAATATTAAAATATGTTATCATGGTATAGCTTCATGTAAGATTATATAATATTTATTGTATATAACTAAAGTTACATAATTAAATGCCAAATCTATTTTCAAGGAAAATTAGACATGAAATTATGATTGGAATGAGACTAGGTGACTATGTGTGTTATTCTATGTAATTTGAAATTTGAAATATTATGTACCAACATGATAATTGATACTGATGGTGTATTATTATTTTCCATCTTTTTTTATTGATATGGTTGCATTATTATATAGAATTATTTGTTTTTAATTTTTTTGTCATTTAAATATTAAATATTATTTTGAAATAATAATTTTTTTTTATTTCAATGTTAAAAGATTATGACTATAAATTTTTCAATTTTTATGTTAAAAAGTTATTAATATTCGGGTGAGTGTAAAAACTTGGTGGCTGAAAAAGTGGTAATGACACGATTAAGAACACGCATTTGAAAGAACCCATGCCTATTCCTACAACTATTTATTTGGTTGTGGCCGAACCTCCATGTGGATTGCCACGTAGGTTAAGCAGTAGGAGTGGGTGCGTGCTCTTAAGAACACGTGCATGTTCTTATTGTTGTTTTTAAAAAAATTGTCTGAGAGCGATTTTGTGCATATTGTGCACAAATTCGTGCTCGCGTTTCTCATTGGGAAAATAGTGTGAAGAGAGGAGGAAAAGGAGAGGATATTGTCACTGCCACCGCCACCATGTGTCCATGTATGTTACATGTATCTTAACTTTAATCCAATTTAGTCAATCTAATTTAATATATTTCTCCCAATAATCTAAATTAAAAATAAATGCAATTTAGTATTTTAAATAAAAAAGGAAACTAATTTACATGCCATGGATGTTAAATTGTAGCATATACAATACCATGGAACACCAAGAAAATTTAAACCCCTAACAAGAAAATTGAGAAGATCAAAACCCCAACCCACCACCACCACAGAATGTAAACAATGAAATTGATGAGGGGTTGGTGATATAAAGAAACCTTGAGGAACAATTAAGGGAGACTAGAGAACCTAGAAAAGTCTCATTGACCACTTCTTTGGACATCATTGTATGTTCCATTGTAAGTGCCTAAGGAAAATTGAAATCTATTTCTGAATATAGGGAAGGAATGCACGAGTATTATAGCACTAGTTTGGACATAAACCAAATCAAAGAACTGGGCATTTCAAAACAACAAATATTATCTATTTTTAGGGATCCTAGAAATGGACAAGAACTACCATTGACCACGAAACACATATCCATTGACTAGTGCATCCATCCTCAGATTAGTCAAAACTGGATGGATAGGTGGTACATGGTTTTTGATAAACCACACTGCAATAATAGATAGATGTCCTTATATTTTTTGAGGAAATAATGGGTAAAGATGTTAGCTACTTTGACACTAGTGACTTATAGGGGGTGGGTTGAGGGACTGCATAGGACTGAGAGAAGGCCAGGTGCGACCCCGAGTTAGGTCCCCATGCCCATAAGCGAAGGATCGACCCCCCTACCTAAAATCCTCCTGTTGCAGAGAACCTGCAACAAGTACAACTAGGCATCTCCTCATTGACTCGTAGCCTAGTGCAACACAATATCTTTGTTTCACTATCTCGGTCGGAGGTGCATGCCAGTGAAATTGATAGGGAGTTTGGAGCGCCAACATGCACAAGAGAGTATAGTGAGGAGAGGGCACATGGACATAGTAGAATCCTATGTGAACCTCACAGATGCTCCGACTGCGAACATACATGCTATGGGATTATAGAGCCCACTGGACAACATAGCTTCATGGAGGAGGTTAGTATCTTATCCCTTTTTTTTGTTCTTCATCGTTATATATTTATTTTGTGTTTTGTGTATTTATATAGATATTTTATTGTATATTGTTTTATAGTTGTTGCGTCCCAACAACAGACCCTCTACACCTATGGATGCATCAGTGCCTAGCCCCACCACTGATGCAAAAGTAGAGGAAACATGTTCATTGAGTGCATCGTACAAACAAGTATGTATCACATTTGATAGATTCAACATCGTCATTTCTTTATTTTATGACATCCTCAAATTTGTTATATGTTCTCTTGTTTCTACAAGATTTGGCACCAGGTGATGCCAGGGATTTTCTATCTGGGATGGAAAAGTCACCAACGTCACATGCATCATGTGTAAAGTTAAATATCATATAATTCTCAAAATGTTTGTTTTTATGTTTTTGAATTTTAGTATTTGGTACTAATAGTTCAATTTTTTTCATATGTATGTAGGCATGCGATATATTTTCTAGGTATAGTAGTATTTCACCCCCTGGAGACCTGGACATTGTTTATGGGTTGCCTTTCTCTTGACCTAGGGTGTTGGAATCACTTGTACAACATGTGAGGGTCCATCATACCCCACCTGTCTACCACCCACCCCCACCACCACTTTCGGCCCCATCGACAGAGATTTCCACAATAGAGGTTGTCTCGGAGAAGATTGTACAACCCAGTGCTCCATCTACCGGTGAATCTCCATCTAAGCTTGAGATATTCATGGTGAGATAATACATTGATGATAATTTTTCATGTTTCATGAATTTTTTTAATGCATATTTCTTTAATTTTCTTGACTTGATCCTTATAATTGAAGCAGGGTGGTGTCACAATAAATACTCTTGTGTTCTTCATAGGTGGCATTGCAGAGAGATTGGGGTCGTGGAGGAGGGTAACACCCTCATGATTGATAGTTTCATATGATGTGAGTTGTCTTAGGTTAAATTATAAAGTATTAATTTGTACATCTATTAATTCATTGATGAAAAAAACTTATAACATTGTTTATTGTTTGTGCAGTCTCCAGAGCGTCGAAGCACACCCGGGCCTATAACCTCTCGAGGTGCATCCTCAAGCAAGAGAATAAATATAGATTTCCAGGATGCTCCTGAGGGTGGTGAGGGTGGAAATGGTCAATGATTGACCAAATACTGCCATATCGTATCTAGGCTATGATATAGATGTTTTTTTATGTTAGGGCACTTGTATACTGGGCATGAGTTTCCATTTTGTAAAAAATATACAATTTAGACGATGTTGAGTATAAATATATATACACATTTCATGGCACACCTTTTATGAATCTCATTGTTTCTACATTTGATGTTTATGAACATATGAATTTCAAAGTGTTTGAATTCCAAAGTGTATGAATTTAATGTGTGTTAATCCCTTGATTTGTTTCTATTTAGAAATTATAAATACTTTTATTACACATTAAGAAATAGCTTATGGGAACACACATTTGAGATCAATGTTATTTTCTAGGTCACACACACAATATTCACCTTTATCTATGCATGACAGATATAAAATCATTTGATTTATGTGCAACCCTTCATAAATGCTAAAAAGACTATTGAAAGACTCATTAATGCAAATGTTTTTTGAGATTGTGTAGTGGGTATTTGTAAATTTTTTTCAATCCATCAATTATTAGTAACCTTTATTCAATAATTCTATGCTACCAAAAATCTATCTAGAAAGCAATGTTATCTATAAAGTATTGCTACCAAAATTCTATCTAGAAAGTAATGCCTTACACATTTTCCTTCCTCCAACCTAATAGAAAATTAGCACATGTGAATGGGTAAATTATGTGTCTCTGATAAATAGATTGATGTAGATCAACTACTTTTATGTGGTTACATGCTATTATAGTAAATCTTATAGATAATCAATGATACGATATTCAAAATGTAAAACTTGAAAAATATACTAATGAATTTCCAAATTTGATATCTATGATGTAGTTCCATTACCTGTACAATGTGTATATTGACTTGTTGACGATTGCAAATTTTTCAAGTTGTCTCTCTTACACTATCTTGATTTTCAAGTAAGACATCACTTTTAAATGAAATGAATTGTGTATCATCCACGAGAGGGGATCTATTTATAGGTTATTTTTAGGGTTTTAGTGGTAGTTGTCTCAGGGATTCTTAAGTATGCATACCATGGTATGCATACCATGGTATGCATACCATTTCTTTGCATCCATTGGTATCCATACCATGGTATTCATACCATTGCATACCATTGGTATCCATACCATGGTATGAATACCATTGGTATTGCAATGGTATGCATACCATGGCATGCATACCATTAGTATTACCATGGTATTGAAATGGTATGAATACCATGGTATTGAAATGGTAGGCATACCATGGTATCACAATAGTATGCATACCATTGCATACCATTGTATGCATACCATTTATAGGTTATTTTTAGGGTTTTAGTTGTCTTAGGGTTTTAGTGGTAGTTGTATTAGGGATTCTCAAGTATGGCATACCATTGCATACCATTTCATACCATTGGTATGCATACCATTTATAGGTTATTTTTAGGGTTTTAGTTGTCTTCTAATGTTTTAGTGGTAGTTTTCTTAGGGATTCTCAAATACCATGATATTTCAATGGTATGCATACCATGGTATCATAATGGTATGCATACCATGGTATTGCAATGGTATGCATACCATGGTATTGCAATGATATGCATACCATTTGTATGCATACCATGTTATCACAATGGTATGCATATCATTGCATACCATTGGTATGAATACCATGTTATCATAATGGTATGCATACCATCACATACCATTGTTATGCATACCATTGGTATGCATACCGTTTATCTGTTATTTTTAGGGTTTTAGTTGTCTTATGGATTCTTAAGTATGGAATACCATTGGTATGAATACCATTTCATACCATTGCGTACCATTGGTATGCATAAAATTTATAGGTTATTTTTAGGGTTTTAATTGTCTTAGGGTTTTAGTGGTAGTTGTCTGATGGATTCTCAAGTATGCATACCATGGTACTGAAATGGTATGCATACCATTGGTATGCACACCATGGTATTGCAATGGTATTCATACCATGGTATCGTATTGGTATGTATACCATTTATAGGTTATTTCTATGGTTTTAGTTGTCTTAGGGTTTTAGTTGTAGTTGTCTTAGGGATTCTCAAGTATGGCATAGCATTGGTATGCATACCATTGAATACCATGGTATTGCAATGGTATGCATACCATGGTATCAAAATGGTATGCATACCATGGTATCGCAATGGTATGCATACCATGGTATCACAATGGTATTCATACCATTGCATACCATTGGTATGTATACCATTTATAAGTTATTTTTAGGGTTTTGGTTGTCTTACGGTTTTAGTGGATGTTTTATTAGGGATTATCAAGTATGAATACCATTGGTATTGCAATGGTATGCATAAAAATTGTATGCATACCATGGTATTGCAATGGTATGCATACCATTGCATACCATTGGTATGCATACCATTGTTATCCAATGGTATGCAATGGAAATACCATTTCCTATGCATACCAATTGTATGCATATGCATTGGTATTTCATTTGCATAAAATTGAAATACCATGCAATGGTATGCAATGGTATGAAAAGGAAATACCAATTCCTATGCATACTATTGGTAGTTTTCTTAGTGGTAGTATGGTATGCATTTCTGGTGACAAGCCCCCCTTCCTCCTTTCACTCCTTCGGGACTGGCACGACCTCCCAGTCTAGGATCATTCAATTTGTTGAATCGAATGACTCATCGGGATCTAGATGGAACTGATTTCGACTTGACACAAGCCCTTTTCACTTCCTCGACACCTGTGATGTGGCACCTGCAGACCCTCTCCTTAGCTCTTTTAACTCTTACGCCAATGACCTTATCTCTCGACGCTAAGATCCTCCCTTTATGTGACCACATACTTCAATTGTGGGCCAAATCTCTTCGTGACCCTGCACTTCGGGACTTTTGCGAGATGCTTCCTCCTCCTTCCTGATTTCTGAATCGATGAATTTTTAGGGACCAGATCTACGGTCCTCTCTCTTCCTGTGATCAACGATTGTGATCGAATCGCGAGTTCAGAATTTGCAAGTCCTGTCTCCTCTCAAATTTGATTCCTTTGATTGCGAATTAGTGATGCGCTGATCCTTTGCCACATGTCCTTCCAGATCCAACGGTCTAGATTTGAAATCGCTCTTCGCGACTTCGTGAAGATCCTTGTCTGCTCTTTGCAAGATTTACGAAGTTCCTGCTCCCGAACCTCTCAATATTTACTGAGTTCATACACACACTCCTTCGCAAACTTTACTGAGTTCATACACACACTCATTGTGTCGGCTCATAGAGTTTTCGAGCTCTGTCGCACACTCCTTGCACTTAGCCTAGAGAACCAGACTTAACTCAACACACTCTCATATAGGAAACTATATCTCTATCCCTACAGACGATTTCTAACATTCATCTAAAATTCAAATGCATGTAAAATACATTCATAACACAACATCCATTACACAGAAAGGTAAAATAGGAAAAAATGTCATTTTCTATTAATGGTGGAATGTCAATTTTACAATGGTGGAGTCTGAGCTGCAACTGAGTCCTGGCTCTCTCATAAACCTCTAGCCTACCAACCAACCCAAACTTCTACTTTTCTTACAATACAAATATTTATACAAGAGGATCTCAAGTGAGCTTCCCTCACAAGCTAACAAAAGGTGTCAAATCACCATCCCTAATGTTCATCGAAAGGCCAAATTACAATGATGGCAATCCTGCTCCAAATCAGACATAGATCTATTTTTTCGTCGGCCTATTAATGGAGACCTTATCTCTAGCTTGTTCGAAAGAATGACTTGGCTCTTCCAGCTTGTCTTCACTTAATGCCTAGATCTTGCCTTGGATTCTAGAGGCAAAAATGAGAGGGCAATGCCCCTCCTTCCTTGAATGCGCACCATGTA
This sequence comes from Picea engelmannii, assembly GCA_009831015.1. Lineage (NCBI taxonomy): Eukaryota > Viridiplantae > Streptophyta > Pinopsida > Pinales > Pinaceae > Picea > Picea engelmannii. Next base: position 681,179 of record ML788159.1, on the reverse strand, counting down.
TGTTGATTAGATCCCGCGTGATGAGATGGAGCAATGCTCCTGCATCATACTACACAGTGGAAAAAATCATGACCTCCTTCTCATGAGCTTCCCAATGTGGTTGAAATCCACCTAGATCCCAAAATTTCTCCTAGAGTTGTCTCTCGGCTCCTTTGATTCGCCACTGCTGCTCCTGCATCATCTCTGCTTCTCGTGCAAGTTTCCTTTCATCCAGCTTCCTTTTGCTTACCAATTCCTCTACCGACTCTGACATCAACTTCTTTATTTTGTCAATAACCTCATCCAGCTGCTCCATCATCTAGTTCTTCTGTTGCAGACTATCTTGCTTCACTCGCTTCTTGTCGATGGGCGAATCACACTGATTTCCCAAGACATATTCTTCCTTTGTGGCCTTAACTTGCCACTTTTTTGTAGTCTTTACTCTTGCAGGATCCTAATCACTAAAATGTTGCTCAACAACCACTACTCCTGACAGATTCTCTCATGTTAGTTCTTTGGTTTTTCCCATTCCAGCTTCCTCCAGTTGTCCCTCATGTTGGTGTGGTCATTCATCTATTTCCAAGTTATCCTATTGGATGTGCACACTTTTCTCTACCACTCTCCTCTCAAGAGATTATAATTCTTCACACAAACTAGCAATGTCTATGATGTCTGCTTCCTCTTCCACTACAGACTCCAGTGCTGCAGTCATCTCTTGTTCAGGTTCCTAGCTGAAAACGTCGAGAGATTCTACTGAATGCTCCTCTCCTTCCATTGGGACAGACCTCAATATTTATTCCTCTACCTCCTTGGCAGTTTCTACTTTCTGTCTCCCTGTCGCCTCTGCAACACCTGGGTTATCCTCTCCTCGACCGCTTGGTAGGAATATATCAACTCCTCCAATGATCAGATCGTCCCTTTGATCCTCCTCCTTCACCATGATGAAAGTTTCTAACTTGTCATCATATTCATTCATGAGGCTCACATTTTTGCGTGAATCTCTATCTGAGTGAGGTTTTTCTTCCACCTCCTCATCTACCAATGAAATATCAGCTGAGTTCACCTCTTCTCCATTTCCCACCTGGAAATCTGGGATGTCTCCTCTGCCCACCTGGAACTTTACAAGATCCACTGATCCCTTCTCATTTCCCACTTGGAAATCTATGAGACTCTTTCCATATCTCTTTCCCTCGTGACTAAGGTTTTCATCATGCCTCAGCCACCTCTTTAACATCAATTGTTTCCTCCTAGCCAACAACTTCTGAACATGCCATCTGGCTGTCCTCTTCAAAATCCATTCGTATCTCTAGTGTATCTTTGACTCCTGTTACATATTGAATTCTATATCCTCCATCTATGCTCGAATTTCATTGAGCTCCTTGTCCATATTCGCCTTGCTCTTCTGCAAGTGGACTTGTCCTTGCTCATGTCTATGACCGTCAATGGCCATCTCACTTTGTCTACAACCCACCTGGCTTCTTACCATCTGTTGCACACCTTGCAACAAATCCAACAAAGCATCATACTCTGTCTCCCTGGATTACAAAAATAAATTATGCATCCGCTCCTTTGTCTCCTAATATCTGCCTAAGATAAATCAAGCTCTGATAACTTAACTCTGATACCACTCTTCGTATCAGACTATCTACTTTGTCTCCCCCTTCACCTGTCATCTTCAGGCGAAATCAGGCTCTGATACCACTCTTGGTATCAGACTATCTCCTCTGTCTTCGCCTTCACCTGTCATATTTAGACAAAATCAGGATCTGATACCACTCTTGGTATCAAACTATCTCCTCTGTCTCCCCCTTTACCTGTCGTCTTCAGGAGAAATCAGGCTCTGATAGCAATCTTGGTATCAGACTATCTCCTCTATCTCTCCCTTCACCTGTCTTCTTTAGGAAAAATCAATCTATGATACCACTCTTGGTATCATACTATCTTCTCTATCTCCCCCTTCACCTGTCGTCTTCAGGTGAAATCAGGCTCTGATACCACTCTTGGGGATCACCCCCCCTTCCTCCTTTCACTCCTTTAGGGATGGCACGACCTCTTGGTCTAGGATCGTTCAAGTCATCGAATCGAATGACTCATCAGGCTCTGGATGGAATTGATTTAGACTTGACAAGGGCCCTTTTCACTTCCTCGACAACTGTGATGTGGCACTCACCGACCCTCTCCTTAGCGATTTTAACTCTTACGCCAACGAACTTATATCTCAACGCTAAGCTCCTCCCTTGATGTGACCATGGAGTACGACCATGGGCCAACTCTCTTCGTGACCCCACACTTCGAGACTTTCGCGAGATGCGTCCTCCTCCTTCTTGATATCCGAATCGATGAATGCTTCAGGACCAGATCTACGGTCCTTTCTCTTCTTGTGATCAACGATTGTGATCGAATCACGAGTTTAGAATTCGTGAATCTCGTCTCCTCTCAACTTTGCTTCCTCTGATTGTGAATTAGCGACATGCTGATCCTTTTCCACATGTCTTTCTAGATCCAATAGTCTAGATTTTAAATCGTTCTTCGTGACTTTGCGAAGATCCTTGTCTTCTCTTCGCAAACTTTACAAAATTTCTGCTCCCGAACCTCTCGATATTCTACCACCTGTCTCCTCCTTGACGATATATGACTTCTCCATCTTTGGGACTTCGACAAGTACTTGACTCCTTTGCATACTTAGCACAATTTATTTTTTCGAGACTTAGATTGTTCTCGAAGGCTTTCTACACTCCTTGCAGAAATCTGTACAACTCTCATGTGACTTTGCTCGGCTTGAAAACCTTCATGGTTCCCAGTTCCTTTGTGAGTTTCTCGTTCCCTCCTGGAAGTTTCTCGCTTGGCTGCCTGATCTTATAAGGTGAACTCACAAAACCTTAGGTGCACTCCTTGCACTTGGCTTAGTTCTTTGACGATTTCTCTCTTGACCTTATGGAAAGGTTTAAGGAACCTCCTTTCCTTTGTTGTTTCACTTCTTGCAAAGCCTTCCTTCACCATAATGTTCAACAATTCTGGGATTTTCCAACACCTTCCACTATGTTGTTCCTGTGTATGCTCATGAAATCTTGATTCCCTCCTGGAAGAGTATCCCAGAGTGTTCAGTAACTCTGGACTATGCTTCTCTCCTCACAGTCTTTATTTTCAAGGGACTTAACCGCCTTGAAATTTCTCCCCGAGTCTACAAGAAAATTTGGGGTGCCCTCCTGGCAGCTTCTCTTCTAAATCCACTGAGTTCAGACACACACTCCTTGCATAGGCTCATAGAGTTTTCCAGCTCTGTAGCGCACTCCTTTCACTTAGCCTAGAGAACCAGACTTAACTCAACACACTCTTGGATATGAAACTGTATCTCTATCACTGCAAACGATTTCTAACATTCATCTACAATTCAAATGCATGTACAAGACATTCATAACACAACATCCATTACACAAAAAGGTAAAATAGGAAAAAATTTCATTTTCTATTAATGGTGGAATGTCAATTTTACAATGGTGGAGTCTGAGCTACAACTGAGACTTGGCTCTCTCATCAACCTCTAGCCTACCAACCAACCCAACCTTCTACTTTTCTTACAATACAAACATTTATACAAGAGGGGGTCAAGTGAGTTTCCCTCGCAAGATAACAAATGGTGTCAAATAACCATCCCTAATGTTCATTGAAAGGCCAAATTACAATGATGGCAATCCTACTCCAAATCAGATGGAAATCTATTTTATTGTCAGCTTGTTCGAAAGCATGATTTGGCTCTTCCATCTTGTCTTCAATTAATGCCTTAATCCTGCCTTGTTTTCTCGAGGAAAAAATGAGAGGGCAATGCCCCTCCTTCCTTGAATGCACATCACGTGTGTTGATTAGCTTACGTGTGCTGAGATGGAGCGATGCTCTTGCATCAATTTCCATTTCCTTGTTTTGGTATGGTATGCATTGTCATTGCTTTGTATGGTATGAATTGGCAATGGTATGGTATGGTATGCATTGGCAATGGTAAATTATGGTATGGTATAGTATTTTATGCATTAGCAATGGTATGGTATGGTATGGTATGGCATGGCATGGCATGGTATGGTATGGTATGGTATGCATTGGCATTGGTATGGTATGGTATGCCTTGCCTTAGTATGGTATGCCTTACATTGGTATGGTATGCATTGGCATTGGTATGATATGGTATGGTATGGTATGCCTTGACATGCCATGGATTGCCATGTCTTTCCTTGCCTTCACTTGCCATATCTTCTCTTTCCATACCATGCCTTTCCATCCCATGCCTTGCCATGTGTTGCCATTCCATGCCTTGCCTTACATTCACTTTTCATGCCTTTCCTTTTCCATGCCATGACTTTCCATACCATGTAATTCCTTTCCATGCCATGCCTTTCCATTAATGTCCTTTCCTTCAGTTTCCATGTCTTGTCTTTCCATACCATTCCTTTCCATACCATGCCTTTTCATCCCATGCCTTGCCATGTCATTCCATGCCATGCCATTCCATGCCTTGCCTTTCAATCACTTTCCATTCCTTTCCTTTTCCATGCCATTCCTTTCCATACCATGCCATTCCTTTCCATTCCATGCCTTGCCTTATCATGCCTTTCCTTGCCTTTACTTTCCATGTCTTGTTTTTCCATACCATGTATTTCCATGCCATGCCTTCACTTGCCCTACCTTGCATTCACTTGTCATGCCTTGCCTTCACTTTCCATCCCTTGCCTTGCATTAAATTTCCATGCCATAAAAGGATTCATACATTAAAATTACAATCAAATAATTCATTAAGAATGTAATTCTACAACTTGTTATCCCATATTTCTTATATAAAAATACTTGCATGAGAATTCCAATGTTTTGGTCAATGAGGCACAGTGCAATTTTTGAAGCGAAGGTCAATTTTCAAGAACACTGTGGGTAGTTTATTCACATGTTCCTTGGACAAATAGACTTTTTGGAGCTTATGAAACTTTGTTATGCCACTCAGTTTGTATTTTATTCCCCCAAACCAAATTGGCCACATGTCCCTAAATGGATTGAAGAGGCAAGTTGCAACTCGTGATAAAACTCAAACCAGGAATTGGATTGGAGAACTATCAATTGCATTGGACCTGAAGAATCGAGTTTCAACTAGGGGGGGGCTCCACTGTCATTTGTCCACCAGAAAACTGTATCTTGGAGTATCTATGGAACTAGGATTTTCGTCAATGAGGCATAGTGCATTTTTTGAAGAGGAGGTCTATTTTCAATAACATTGTCTCAGGAATTTATGGGTAGTGCAGTCGCATGGTCCTTGTCCAAATAGACTTTTGGGATCTTACATAAATCCGTTATGCCGCTCGGTTTAGATTTTATTCCCCCGGACCAAATTGGCCACATGTCCTTGAATGGCTTGAAGAGGCGAGTTACAACTCGCGATAAAACTCAAACCATGACTCGGATGGGAGAACCACTAGTTGAATTGGATATGGAGCACCAAGTTTCAATAGGATGGGCCCCTCCTCTAACATTTTATCCACTAGAAAAATGTATCTTGGAGTATCTCCGACATTAGGGTTTTAGTCAATGAGGCATAGTGCAATTTTTTAATAGGAGGTTGATTTTCAAGAACATAGTGTTGGGAATTTGTGGGTAGTGTATTCGTGTGGTCCTTGGCCAAATATACTTTTGGGATCTTATTGAGCTCCATTATGCCATTCAGTTTGGATTTTATGCCCCTGGACCAAATTGGACACATGTCCCTGAATGGCTTTAAGAGGCGAATTACAACTCACAATATAAATCAAACTGGGACTCAGATGGGAGAAACATCAGTTGCATTGGATCCAGAGCACTAGGTTTCAACTATGGGGGTCCCTCCGTTGTCATTTTTTCCACCGAAAACCCATATCTTGGAGTATCTTCGACACTAGGGTTTTGGTCAATGAGGCGTAGTGCAATTTTTGAAGAGAAGGTTGATTTTTAAGAACATTGTTTCGAGAATTTGTGGGTAGTGTAGTTGCATGTTCCTTGGCCAAATAGACTTGTGGGAGCTTACGGAACTCTGTGATGCTGCTCAGTTTGGATTTTATGCCCCTGAACCAAATTGGCCACATGTCTCTGAATGACTTGAAGAGATGAGTTGCAACTCGCGATAAAACTAAAACCGAGACTCAAATGGGCGAATCGTCAGTTGCATTGGATCCAAAGCACCGGGTTTCAACTATGGGGGGCCCTCCACTGTCATTTTTTCCACCGAAAAAATATATCTTGGAGTATCTCCGACACTAGGGTTTTGGTCAATGAGGCATAGTGCAATTTTTGAAGCGAAGGTCGATTTTCAAGAACACTATGTATGGAATTTGTGGATAGTGTATTCGCATGGTCCTTGGCCAAATAGACTTGTGGGAGCTTACAAAAATCGGTTATGATGCTCAATTTGGATTTTATGCCCCCGAACCAAATTGGTCACATGTCCCTGAATGGATTGAAGAGGTGAGTTGCAACTCTCGATAAAAATCAAATCAGGACTCGGATGGGAAAACCATCAATTGCATTGGATCTTGATCACCGTGTTTCAACTAGGGGGGTCATTCTGCTATCATTTTGTCCACCAGAAAACTGTATCTTGGAGTATCTCCGACACTAGGGTTTTGATCAATGAGGCATAGTGTAATTTTTGAAGAGGAGGTTGATTTTCAAAAATATTGTTTTAGGCATTTGTGGGTAGTGTAGTCACGTGGTCCTTGACCAAATAGACTTGTGGGAGCTTATAGAACTCAGTTATGATGCTTGGTTTGTATTTTATTCCCCCAGACCAAATTTTCCACATGTCCCTGAATGACTTGAAGAGGTGAGTTGCAACTTGCAATAAAACTCAAACCGAGACTTGAATGGGTGAACCGTCAATTTCATTGGATCCATAGAACTAGGTTTCAACTAAGGGGGGCCTCTACTGTCATTTCGTGCAGCGTAAAATCATAGCTTGGAGTATCTACGACACTAGGGTTTTTCTCAGTGCTTATTACATATGTTTAGGCAAGGCATGTCAAGGCAAGGCATGGAAAGTGATAAGGAAAGTGAAGGAAAGGCATGGCATGGAAAGTGAGAAGTCAAGGCAAGTGAAGTCAAGGCAAGGCAATGAAATTTTAGGAAAGGAAAGGCAAGGCAAGTGAAGGAAAGGCATGGAAGGTGAAGGAAAGGCATGACAAGGCAAGTGAAGGCAAGGAAAGGAATGGAAAGTGAAGTCAAGGAAAGGCAAGGAAAGGAAAGGAAATTAAAGTGAAGGCAAGGAAAGGAAAGGAAAGTGAAGGCAAGGCATGTAAAGGAAAGTTAAGGCAAGGAAAGACATGGAAAGTGAAGGAAAGTCAAGGGAAGTGAAGTCAAGGAAAGGAAAGTGAAGGCAAGGCATGGCAAGGCAAGTGAAGGTAAGGAAATGCATGGAAAGTGAAGGCAAGGTAAGGCAAGAAAATGAAATTTAAGTGAAGGAAAGGCAAGGCAAGGCATGAAAAGTGAAGGCAAGGAATGAAAAGGAAAGTGAAGGAAAGGAAAGACATGAAAAGTGAAGGTAAGGAAAGGCATGGAAAGTGAAAGCAACGCAAGGCAAGGCAAGGAAAGGAAAGGAAAGTGAAGGCAAAGAAAGTCAAGGCAAGTGAAGGCAAGTGAAGTAAAGGCATGAAAAGTGAAGCAAAGGCATGTAAAGGAAAGTTAAGGCAAGGAAAGGCATGGAAAGTGAAGGCAAGGAAAGGAAAGGCAAGGAAAGGCAAGTGAAGGCAAGTCATGGCAAGGAAAATGAAGGAAAGTGAAGTAAAGGCATGGAAAGTGAAGGCAAGGCATGACAAGGAAAGTGAAGGAAAGGCAAGGAATGGAAAGTGAAGGAAAGAAAAGGCAAAGCAAGGAAAGGGAAGGTAAGTTAAGGTAAGGCATGGAAAGGAAAGTGAAGTCAAGGCAAGACATGGAAATTGAAATCAAGGTGGCAAGTCAAGGTAAGGAAAGTGAAGGAAAGGAAAGGCAAGGCAAAGAAATAAAAGGAAAGTGAAGGAAAGGAATGACAAGTGAAGGAAAGGCATGGAAGGGGCAATGAAGGCAAGGAAAGTGAAGGAAATTAAAGGCAAGGCAAGGAAAGTGAAGGAAAGGAAAGGAAAGGAGAGGCAAGGCAAGACAAGACAAGACAAGGAAAGTGAAGGCAAGACATGGAAAGTGAAGGAAAGGCATGGAAAGGCAAGTGAAGGTGTGGAAAGGAAATACAATGCAAGGCATGACAAAGAAAGGAATGGCATGGGTATGTTTTAAGGCAGGGTATATTTTAACAACATTACAAATATTTTAATAACAATCAAAATGAAGCCAAAATTATTTTTTTTAGATACCTAGACAGTCATTCAAGTAGACCATCATGATCACTTCTAATACTAATGGTTTCCATTAACTTCTCGTGCTCAAAGTAAGGAAATAAGTATCGTACCTTTGATGAGTTATTACCTGGCATTGTTTGTAGTTGTAGGTTTGTACCAATAACCAAGTTTGTAAAGTGGTATACAACTTGACATGGTTTATAATATTGAAATACATAACCACCTTTATTTTGTGTTCTTTCATCCTATGTCATATATTCTTCTTTAGTAATGATCGAACCTATCAGAAATTCAATGCCTTTAGAGTTTGTTACTGATTGCATGAGGGTTTTCTTTCCCTCTAAGCATCGTGCCAACCAATAATCATTGACCCATTCATGATCTCTTGGGAAAACCACTGCGTATATGTGTCGTACAAAAAATGGAGTGCCAAAATGTGATTCCACTAAATGACCAAAGCATAACACATTCATTCTAGTTATTCAAAATTTAATAGAAGGATTCAATGAACCTGGAAGTAAGAGCTCTAAGACATGATCATAATACTAAAATAATTTATTCGTCCTCCTCCAATTAGGATAATTCCATAGTTATACATTGAACAATGGGGAGTGATACATGATCCCATCTATCAACCTAGTCTGTCAATTCAAAATCATCCCATTCATTACTACTACATGGACCACATAAGAAAGAGAGTTTTCTCATCCATATTTCAACTATTCCATTATCTGATGTTCTAACTGAATGGAATCCACGAGTGCCCTGTATTGTTTTGAATTCATACCACTGTGATTGATCTACATCGACCACCTCCCAAATATATATATGTACATGTCCTTTACTGTGTGACTAGTCTTCATGGGTTCCTTTTCCCTCTCCCATTACTAAAGAACACCATTCAACAATGGATTTTTCATCTCGGATGAGGGAAGTAGTAGTGAACTTCATTTCTTACCTACATAATGCTCTTTGTATGCATGCACCTACTCCATAATTCTCCCCTTTCCCATGCCTAGACTTAAAATAGTTCCACATGTGTGGTACCTTTAGTTTTTTGTGCAACATACACAAGCATTTTTTAACTGACCTGCGCAACTAGTTGACCAAATCCAATCTTGATCCATATTTATGTTCTTCTCCTTAAGGTGATTGTAGAACAACTGAAAACAATGTTGTACATAGGATAAGTCATGGCACTGATCATCACTTATGTAGAAGTGATACTCTTTCAATATAACTTTGTTTTTTTCATTACTATCTAGTCCATGCTTGTATGTGATATGTACCCTTATGATGACCTACTCCGAGTGATAATATTGGGTTTAAATATCATTTTTTGGTTGAAGGGTGTATTTCTCAGCAAAATCAACCATTGATAACACAGTACCAATAGGAAATGTATCTCTGCATATTCTAAAATGCTCATCCTTCCATTCAATGACATTGACATGCTGAACATAATGTTGTGTCTTTTTGACAAAGTCCTTCATGAAATCACAAACTCGAACTTGGGAAGTAACCAATTGTATATTTTGTATTTCCTGTCCTCCATCAATATCATATGTCACATATTTAAATATTTGCAAGGAAACCTCTTTCCTCTCCAATTCATACTCATCGCCTACATGGATGCACTTTCTTAGTAATGTCATTTCACTGCACCTGGGGCATGTCCCATCTAATAATTCATTTTGATAAAATGTAAAACCTTATGGCCTTGTACATAATATGTTGTGAATAAAGTCTCTAGATGAAGACGGTGGAAATATAACTGGGCATTTTTGCAAAATAATGTTGTGCAAAACATGAAAAATATATATATGTGTGCGTCTCTGTGTGTGTGATAATAATAATCATACTCAATGTGATATCTACAACAACACATGTTACGAATTGTGTTTATTTGAACATGTTGGGGCTTTCATTTATGGAAATATCTTTGGCCTAAGTTAATTGCACTATGTACTGTTATGAATATCTCATATAATTCTATTTGTGTAATGACAAGATAGTTTTTAATATGGGGTTCACAGTCCGTAGATCCCCTTCTCAACTTTAGTACATCATTTTGGTTGGAAGAGGGCCTTGTGTTATAATGCCAAAAATCCTGAATTAGTCCCCTAACTGCTCCAATTAACTTCATGTCAAAACGAGGTATCCTTCTAGTGAAGGCCCACAAATATGTTGGGGCACCTGTGTCGAGGCTATCTTGTCTATGAGAATAATTTCTAAGGGTTTTGAAATTGCAATTCAAGCAGTGAGAGGTTGTAGAAAACAATGGTTTCTTGTAATCTTGCTAACAATTGACTGGGACAAGACACGTCGAGTTGCATTGCGGTATTTAGAATGAGACTTCTTACTAGTTCTTTGAAAATAATATACAAGGTTTTGTACTATATGATGACTTGTTTCTACACTTTTGACTATTTTAATCCTTAAAATTCTCCTAACAATGGTCAAACTTATAGATTTTAACAAAGATAAAAATAATTGACATTTAGCAGTATTGGATTTTGGTTCAAAATATTCTTGAATGATTTTATAATATTGATAACGAATAGCATAGTTAGGTAACTTACCTTCAAGTGATGCTAGACTACTTTCATCAATTTGAATGCATTTAGGAGTTCTTCTCTACGCAGTGCTCAATATAGGTAGGGACGATGAACCCCTATTATGGGACTCTTGACCTCCCTATTGTGGATTTAACAATGTTGCAGTGATTTCTCCTTCAATCACTAACAAATCAACTGTGGGAGGAGAGTGCACATTTGACTGTCCAACAAGATATTTCACCATAGGACCTTCTTCACAGCAATGTTGTACGCCAGTTTCTTCTCTAATTTCATCCATTGTATAATCAGCTCCAAGAAAATCCTCCATCATCTGTTCATCCACAAAAAATTGTCTTGATGATATATTGTTTCGATTTCTCTCTAATGAACTCTTTTTCTTTTCTTATGGTGATGGAGGAGAAACATTAGCGCCATATATTGTGCTAGAAATTGGATTTCCCTCATATGAAATCCTACGCTTTGACATACATAACTTTTTATCTTTATTCTTTTGATCATTTTTTTTCCCTTGAGGACTTTATTTCTTGAATCCAGTGGCTCCCCATGTTTAAATATAAGAATTGTCTTCCAAACACCCACCGCAATTTTGTCTTTGTATTATGTAATAAGGCACAACCAAGTGGAGAAATTTTTTTTTGTATTACAAAAGAAGACACATCTAATAATTCCAATTCCAAATCTAATTGCACTTGGACAAATTTGTCTTCCAATTCCAAGAAGACATAAGAAAATACAAACAAAAATTTCAATTGCACTTGGACAAATTTTTCTTCCAAGTCCAAGAAGAAACAAGAAGATAAAAACAATAATTCCAATCGCACTTCCATAAATTTGTCTTCCAATTCCAGGAAGAGATAAGAATATATGAACAACAATTCCAATTTCACTTGGAAAAGTTTGTCTTCCAAATCCAAGAAGATACAATTACATATAAACAAAAATTACAATTACACTTGACAAAGTTGTCTTCCAAATTTTCATGCAATGACATAGCAATAGAAAAAAATTATTAATGAATGTAACAAGAAAACTAAAAAAAGTAAAACATGTATGTACATGATTCTTTTGTCTAAAGTTGTCGCGTTTTTTCTCAACCATGAGATAGATGAGGTGGGGTGTGCTTGGCACAAAAAAATTCCCAGCAGGAATGTGAAAGCGTTCCTAGAATGAATGCGCACTAAAGCACGTGTGCATTCTAGGAACACACATGCGTTCTTGCTGAGCATAAATGACCAACTCAATCAAGTCACAGGATCACGTGTACACTCTTAATGAAACATATATAGAATTTAATATCCACAAAACCTTTTTATGAATACAATTGTATAGGATTATGGAGACAAATAAGGCCTAAGGGGTTAGAATTGAAAGCGTTTTCAAGGATAGAGAAATGGTTAGAGCACCATGATGTGGGTGATGTGAGTGCAAGGGTTGTACATAAGGTATGTGCATAGTGCACTCAGGGCTCGAGTTAAGTTGGGGTTGAGGATTGAGTATAATTTATTCCTAGGATTACATTGTTCTAGGGGGGTCTATGTCATTGTTTACATCAATATGTGGTGGTCTAGGTCATGGTCTATGTCAAGCTCTAGGTCCAGTGAAAAGATATTTGGAGGAATGGAACCTACTGAAATGGAAATTATGACCATTTGGAGGCTTAGAGATTATGAGATTGCATTGCAATCAAATTGAAAGGACAGTTTGGAGGCAGATAGATAGTGAGATTGCAATGAACCATTTGGAGGCCTAGAATAAGGAGAGAGGGGGAGGGGGATATAGTGAGAGTGAGACTAACAATGAGAGTGAGAGAAAAAGTGGTAGATGTAGGAGAGAAAGACAGGAGAGATAACGAGAGAGAGGGGGAGAGATATAAGGATGAGGGGGGTAGAGAGATAATGTGTGAGTGTGAAAGGGGGGAAGAGAAAGAAAGAGAGGGGGGTTGGAAGAAGAAAAAAAACTTAACACTCACCTTACATGCAAGACTACATTTATTTATTGCACGTGTATACTTTATTTGTTGTGAGACATGCCTTGCCTTTAGATGGACAAAGAGAGTGGGAAGTATAACTAGGGGCAAAGAGGAGAGAGAGAGAGAGAGAGAGAGAGAGAGAGAGAGGGAGGAGATAGAGGGAAAGGAGGATAGAGAGATATAAAGAGAGAAATGGGAGGATAGAGATATATAAAGAGAGAAATGGGGGGAGAGTATAGGAGAGAGGGGGAGGAGGATATAGTGAAAGTGAGACTAACAACAATGAGAGAGAGAAAGAAGTGCTAGATGTAGGAGAGATAATGGGAGGGAGAGGGAGAGATAGAGGGATGAGGGGGTACAGAGAGAATGTGTGAGTTTGTGAGGGGGAAAGAGAAAGAATTTAGAGAGGGGCTTTGGACCAGGAGTGTTTGAGTGTGTGAGAGGGAGGGAGAGGGAGACAAAGAGAGCAGGTAGAGAGAGAGAGAGTGAGAGGAAGGGGGGAGACATAGTGGGTAGGGTGGATGTATGAGAGAGAGATTAGAGAGATATTTTGAGGGAGGGTGAGAGAGAGGGAGGGAGGAAGGGGTGGAGAGAGAGAGAGAGTGAGAATTATTTTGAGAGGAAGGGGGGAGATAGAGGGAAAGGGGGGAAGAGATATGTAAAGGGATACATGGGGGGAGAGTAGAGGAGAGAGAGGGAGGGGGATATAGTGAGAGTGAGACTAACAATGACAGAGAGAAAGAAGTGGTATATGTAGGAGAGAAAGAGAGGAGATATAGCGAGAGGGAGGGAGAGAAATAGAGGGAGGAGGGGGGTAGAGAGAGAATGTGTTAGTGTGAGAGGGGGGAATAGAAAGAAAGAGAGGGGGGTTGCACAAGGAGTGTTTGATCTAGATTTTATGAGCAGGATGAAATGAATACAAATTATTAAAAGATGCTTAAAAAAAAATAATAGAGATACAATAAAACTGGTTTTCTATTCAACAAGGAAATAATATGAAAATGTAAAATGTAGCGGAAAACAAGCTTGTTGGAATGGTGGTGGCTTATCTCTGAGAAGAGATTTGAAGGTTGCGCTCATTCGCAAGAAGATGGTTACAATGAGGCTTTGGAGGCCTTTTACAATAAACAAGAATGTCAAAAACCCTAGACATCCAAAAACCTAACCCTAGGAGATGAAGCGCCAAAAGTCATGTGGACCCCATTTGGGTAAGTTAGTACATCAACTTCTCGGGGTTGTAACTTTTGCATACGGTCTCTGTTTTAGGCGCACGATAGCCCGTTGGAAAGGTATAACTGAGAAGAAAAATTTGTGAATGGCCCAGGTCACTGCCTCTAACTATCATTTAGGCCCAAAATCCCCAAAAAACGTCATTTAGGGCCTCAAAACGACCCCAAAAGTTAGGAACCCGAAAAACTACCAAGGTGGAAAATTATTTTTCGATTTTTCAAGCTAGTGGAATAGGTGGGTGGCCACCGATATCCACTTGGATCAATCTTCCCTCCTTATGAAGAAATGGTATCCATTGCATTGAGATCCCACATCAGATGAGGAAATTTCTGTTGAATTTGGCCCCAGGTGAGCCACTTGCCTTGGTGCAGGAGCTACTCGACTTTCACGACTCGATAAAGATGGATCCTTTGTTGTCTAGTGCACTTGATCTGTGTTTCCACAATCTGATCATTGGATGCATGTTGCATGTAGTCAGGGTTGATCTTTGTTGGTGTCAACTGCTCTTCTATCTCTGAGGTGTCCAATAATGGTGGGAAATATGGCTGAAGGAGAACCACATTGAAGACTGGATGCAGACCCAGGAAGGGGAATATGTTGAGCTCAAAAGCATTGTCACCCGTAGCCTTGGTGATGGTGTATAACCCATAACGGAGTGGGAAAATCTTCCGATGGGGCCATGTAAGGCATTCTTTCTGCAACTGACACCAAAAAATTTTGCCCACCTGAAGCTTATGTGGCACCTGATGTTGATCATGGCGTTTCTTGTACATGGCATTAGACTTATGTAGATTATCATGAACCTATTGGCGGATGTGTTGGATCTGCTCAATGAACTAGGTGTCTTTGTCAACTTCTGGTGGAACAGGGGACGATTTGACTGAGGTGGTCGCCAAGGGTAGTGCAACATCCATGGGGCCAAATGGTTGGAATCCCATCCCCACCTGAAAGGGGTTGTGGCTAGTTGAGCTATGCAGGGCTCGGTTGTAGCTATGTTGGACATAGGGATGACTCTCATCCCATGTGCGGGGGTGTTTTGAATTGTACATGCGTAGGATATGTACGACCATTCAATTGACAACCTAAGTTTGGCCATCTGTGTGGGGGTGGAAGGTAGTGGATTTGGTGAGATTGGTATCCAGTAGTGACCAGAGGCTTGAACAGAATGAGTTGAGAAACCGACTGTCATGGTCTGAGATAATGGTTTGTGGTATCCCAAAATGTACCCATACTCGTTCAAAGAAGAGATTTTAAGTGGATTCTGCTGTGATGTTCTTCTTGCAAGCGGCTAGAATCGCCATCTTAGAAAAGCAATCAACAACCATAAAAACATAGTCATTTCCCCTCTTGGTGGATGGGAGGCCCGACATGTAGTCCATTGAGATGGATTCCCATGGCTTGTTAGGAGTAGGCATAGGGGTGTACAGGCTCTGTTTCTTAGTGGTCGGTTTGGCAACAACACAAGCGGTGCAAGACCTAATATACTTGTCGACATCTTGACAAAGTTTCGACCAATAGAAATGTTTCTGCAACACTGCCACTGTCTTTTCGATGCCAAAGTTGTTGGATAATGTTGTCATTGATGCCAATGGTTTGATTATTTTGATGTCAAAGGATTGATGTCAAGTGATTGATTGATGTCAATGGATTGGTTGATGATTTATGAACAATATATATGTATTATCCTTGATGAGAATGATAGATGTCAAGTGGAAATCAATCGATGAAGATGGATCAAGATTCATAGATGAATATGGATCAATGAGTTGTCATTGATACATGATGAAGATGGATTATTTATATTATGCATAGTTTGATGACTCATTATTGTCTGGTCATGATTAATAAGAAGTACAAATGGATGAACTCCAAAGTGGTCCTTTTATGGTGAGAGCCCTCACGGGAAGACGCTTTGTGGTTGAGTTGTGGTTGAGAGAACCTATGCTTGTATGTGGAATAATGAGATAAATATCAATGAAGTTATTGGTGAAACTATCCTAGATGGATAGAGCTTGTCATGCCATTTTCGATGGTATGTGGAACGTCACATAAATCCTCACGGTTTGAGAGTTATTTCCCTACGAAGATGAAGGACCCCCATATGAAGGCTTGAAGCTCCCAAGGTCAAAGAAGTGAAAGTGACCTAAAATAAGAAATCATTATTTAAATGATAAATTAAAGTGACAAAGTCAAGTTGGATTATTTAAATAATAAAGAGAAGTGACAAAATCAAGAAGGAATATTTAAATGATAAAGTATTGGAGAACTTTCTATTTATGGAAAGTGGTTAACCCTAAAATAAGGAAAATAGGTTAAGTGACCTAGAAATGGGTTAAGTAACCTAGAAATGGGTTAAGTGACCTAGAGGATAAAAGTATAAATAAGATAGCTATGGACTCTTTCAAAACATTCTTTTTGTGGACCAATGGAGAGCTTCTTGTGAGAATATCTTTTGGAGTATTGATGGAGAGATTATTGTGAGAACATATTTGGTGTGGATCTCTTGAGCATGGTTGAATATCTCTTATGAGAAAGAGAGCATGAGGAAGATCTCATGGATGCATCAAAGTTTCGGAAATATCAGAGATCTTGACGACAAAAGTCTCGGAGCTTCGAAAACCCTAGTTTTTGAGGTGTACAAGGGTTGTAATGGGATAGGGCGCATACATACGTGGGTTGTATGAGGACATGACATGTACAGTGAATAAAATCATGGAGATTTGTGTTTGAGCTGATGAAAATTTGTTGAAGATAGAAGCAGGTTCTAGATATGCATTCTATGGGCTCAGATCTGTCACTGAGACACTGGTATGGTTTCATTATTGTCTCGATGGATACTATTACTTGTTGTGTTGTGAATGCTTATGAAATTCTTGGTATGGTTTCTATGATGTGGTTTATGTTGGTTGATGGAGTGAGCAACACTCTTATGATTCAATACTGATATGATGGCTATAGTATGTTGATTTCTTATGCATGATTGACTAGCATTCATATTGTTTTGTTATGGAGCATGAGTAAGCTATTGGAGAGCTTGGATGTGTTTTGACTGGTTGGTGGTTAGTTTGGACAGTGAGAGACATAAGAGAATGATAAATTGGTTTCATAGGATCTGAGTTAATCTTGAAGGATAAACCCTAATATCTCAGAAGGTATACGCAGTCTGTTGTATACATTGTCCGCATACATACGCGAGTTGTAATGAGCTAGGGCGCATACACACGTGGGTTGCACTACTGAGAGGTCGTGTACCTATTGAAGATTGATATCTGTTGAGGATTGTTGCCTCATATCAGTTGGTGATGAGTGCGTAAACTGAGTCTTTCATTATAGAGTCGGTGCTCTTGTATGTTGTTGTTGAAAAACCCCAAGGATTGTAGTCCGTAATAAAATGAAAATTGTACATACATCTTGTGTTATTTGTGTTCCTTGTGGTGATGACTTGTTGATGATATATTGCTGATATATGTTGTTGATATGTGTTCACATATAAATGGTTATAAATGAAATTAATGAGTAATGAGTAAAATTTTGAATGCTAACTAATGAGTTTTGTGTAAGAGGGAAGTTTTGGGAAAAAGAGCCCCACACTCATTCACCCCCCCTCTAAGTGTGGTAGGTGTGTCCAAAAAAAGTGTCATGCCACCCGACTGTAGTGAGCTTCCCAAATCAACTTCACACAATCGCTTGATGGAACACCAATATGGCCCAGACGACACAAAAACTCTTCCTGAAGATGGAAATTAGCGACCACTGAGTTGACACCCAACATTTGGTAGGTGGTGGAGAATTCAAGATCTGTCTCATAGAGGTGGGTCCATTTAGAGGTCTTGTGGCCGCAAGAGTCTAGCACCGTGGTGAGTGTCGCGACTAAAGGTTGGCCAAGTCAGTCAACAACTGGGTTGGTACTTCCTGTTTTATACTTGATGTTGAGGTGGAACTGTTGTAAGTATGTTGACCACTTCTGATGGCGGTCATTCTGCAATTTTCCTTGGGTCTTCATGAACTATAGTGGCTTGTGATCAGTGTGGATGATTGTCTCCTTCCTAAGAATGTAATGTCTCCACTGGAGGTAGGCTTGCACAATGGAGTACATTTTTTTATCGTAAGTAGGGTACTTATAGACAACATCTGATAGTTTCTCATTATGATATACCATGGGGTAGCCTTGTTGAGTGAGAACGATGCCCACAACATAGTCTGAAGCATCTGTCTCGATCTCAAAGGGATGTTGTAGGTACGGTAATGAAAGTGTTGGGGATGAGCACAAATGCTTCTTCAATTCATCAAAGGCTTGTTGTTGGGATAGGCCCCACACAAATGTTTCCTTACCGCCACCTCTGGTTACTTGGATGAGGTCCCATGTGATATGAGAGAATCCCAACATGAAACTGTGATAGAAATTGGTGAGGCCCAAGAAGCTCCTAAGTTCAGTGAGTGTGGTTGGGGCTAGGTACTCATGGATGACCTGTATCTTGGTTGGATCGACATGCACACCATGATGATCAATGATGTATCCTAAGTAATGGACCATGTCCATGCCGAAGGAGCATTTTTCCAAGTTTGAATATAGTTTGTATTTCCACCGGGTGTGTAGAACCTGTTGAATATGCTGCAAGTGTTCCACCCAAGTCTTGCTATAGATGAGGATGTAATCCAGATACACCACTACAAAAGTATTGGTGAAAGGTCATAGGATATATTCCATCACCCTCATAAAAGTTGTTGGAGCATTTTTTAAACCAAAGGGCATGACCAGTCATTCAAAAATACCTTCTTTTGACTTGAAGGCAGTCTTCCATACATCTGTCTGTTCTATTGGGACTTGGTGGTAGCCAGAATTTAGATAAATCTTATTGAATTATTTATCCCCCATGAGATGATCAAGGAGGTCGTCGATTTCAGGAATCGGGTACCGATTTCAGACTGTGATTTTATTCAGGGCCCTATAATCAATGCAAAGTCACTAGGTCCTGTATTTATTCAGTACTAGCATGATTAAGCTCCCACAAGGTGATGAGATGGGACAAATGTGCCCCTTGTGGAGAATTTCTTGGATCTGCCTCTTGATATCCTCATTTTATAATAGGGAGAAGTGATAGACTGGCTCATTGGGTAGTGGTGCTCCTAGGTCAGATTGATGGGATGCTTGACCTGGTAGTGTAGAGGTACCCCGGTAGGAGAGGAGAAGATATCTGAGTATTCTTCCATGACCTTATCCACATGCTTCTGTTGTGTACAGAGATCGGTCGTGGAGGCCCTAGATGTGGCTGCGATCATTCGCTCACTCTAAGAGTGAATCACAAAGAAGACAAATTTCCCAGTCTGAGAGATGGCCTTCCTGCATTTCTTGGCAGAGACCAAGGAAATAACACTAGGAGGGACTGCCTCAGGTATCATGTACAATTTCCTGTTCAAATAAATAATAACACTATGAGGCCTAGAATCATATACAACATGACGTTTCCATAAATAAGGTTGGCCCAAAAGAACATTACAAACTTTGAGAGGAGCAACATCACACAATACCTCATCTTTGAAGGTATTGATTCCATACAACAGTCGACACTATTGGATGACGTGGAGATCGCTTCCTTGGCGAAGCCATCCAATGGTGTAGGGTGGTGGGTGTGGCATTGTCGACAGGGCCAAACGCTTGGCAACATATGCTAAGATGAGGTTCTTTTGGCTACTGCTATCAACGATGAAGTGCAGCAGGGTGCCTTTTACCCACACCTATGAATGGAAGAGGTGCTCCCCTTCTTTTAGCTCATTTGGTTCACTAGGCTAGAGATTGGTGGTAGCAACGATGGAATAGGGTTCCGAGTAAATGATATGTCTTCCCATTTTTGGTTCTGACTCAGAGTCAGAACCCACATAGGATTCAGAGGCTTTCACTTCAGCCACTGGTGAATTATTTGAGAAACAATCAATAGTGTTATGCCAAGGGCTCTTATGGAAGTCACACCACTTCTCGGTATCTTTATTTGTCTTTTCGGTGTCCTTATTTTATTGCAACTTGGAATGGTTGTTTTGATACTGTCCATATTTTCTCTGTCCTTTATTCTATGGGTTGGGGCTGCCCTTTCCCAACTTTTTTTGTGAGGGGTTCCCAGGCCCAAATTTCCACATCTTTTGTTTGAGCCTCTGCTTGATTTTGACGACATATCGCTAGGCCGTGCCCAAGGAAAAGATGTCCAAAAATTCCATTTTGGTCTAGATGTATCTATGCAGAGAACCACGATACTTGAGCACCAGATGTCACTCTGAATATTTGATACCTATCTTGGTGTGCAAAGTATCGAAGATATTTGTGAACTCTGGCACTGCTTGGTCTCTTTCTTGCCATAGTGTGGTCCATTTGGTATACAAGTCGTCATAACTTCCAACATGGTAGTATTGTTACTTAGCAGCATCCCTGAAGGATTCCCAGGTGGATGTGACTGTAAATAATGAGGGTTCCTCTATTTCCTTTTTCTCACAAAAATTTCCCCACCAATATTTGAAATGGGGAATGACTTTGAGGAGCACAAAAGTAATATTTTCTTTATTCGAAAAGTTATGGACAGAAAAATACCCTTCTATTAGATTCAACCACTTGTCTACAACATCTGTGTCTATCTGACCTTAAAATATATGAATATAGAAATGTATTTATACCTTGAAGGGGGTGGCACCTCCACTTGAGGAACATGTGTCACCTGTTGGTAGCCGCCAAAGGATTTGCACAAAACTATCCATCATCTCGTTCCTCTATTGCATGAGGGATTCCTCAAGAATTTTTTTGAAAGGATATCTTGTCCGTCATCTTTATTTTCTCTTGCCATGAGAGGTTGCTTGGGTGTGCGAGAGATTTTTTCCTCAAGAGAAACAAGCTCGATACCCAATACTTTGTACCCTGACCTCATTGGGGACATGCATTAAGACAACAAGGAGCATACCACTTTGATACCACTGATCCAGATTTTATGAGAAGAATGAAATGAATACAGAGTATTAAAATATGCTTAACACAAAATAATAGAGATACAATAAAATTGGTTTTCTATTCAATAAGGAAATAAGTTGAAACTGTAAAATGCAGCGAAAAAGAAGCTTGTTGGAATGGTGGCAGCTTATCTCTGAGAAGAGATGTGATGATTGCACTCATTTTCAAGAACATGGTTACAATGAGGCTCTGAAGGAATTTTATAATAAACAAGAATGTCAAAAACCCTAGACATCCAAAAACCTAACCCTAGGAGATGAAGCACCAAAAGTCATGTGGGCCCCGTTTGGGTAAGTTAGTACATCAACTTTCCGAGGTCGTAATGTTTTCATACGATCTCTGTTTTAGGCGCACAATAGCCCGTTGGAAAGTTATAACTGAGAAGAACAATTTTCGAATGGCCCAGGTCTACTCCCTTAATAATTAACTAGGCCCCAAATCCCAAAAAAACATCGTTTAGGGCCTCAAAATGACCCCAAAAGTTTGAAACCCGAAAAACTGTGGAAAAACTGCCAAGGTGAAAAACTGTTTTTCAAGCCAGTGGAATAGGTGGGTGGACACCGATATCCACCTAGATTAGTGTTTGAGTCTGTGAGAGGGAGGGAGAGGGAGACAAAGAGAGAGATTTTAGAGAGAGTGAGAGGAATGGGGGGAGAGAAAATGGGGAGAGGTAGATGTATGAGAGAGAGAGAGAGCAAAGAGATAGTGAGAGGGTGATCTAGTTTATTTTCAGCACGAAATGAGAGCGGTGATATCATAAATAAATGTATAGATATATATTGGATATCCAATAACATAAAAAAAACGTATCAGAGATGCAATCATAAACATAGAGATGCAGTAATACACAATTTTCTATTAATGAGCGAAAATGTACAAAGACTGTAAAAATACGGAGTGAAAGACTCGCTAGAATGGTGGCATATTTATCTTTGAGAAGATATGTGACGGCTACAATCATTCGCAAGAATATGATTGTTACAATGAGGCTTCAAAGACCTTTTTAACATAATTAAAATCCAAAACCCTAACTTTGGAGGATGAAAATCCAAAAGGTTTGTGAACCCCAATGGGGGTAGTTGATACGTCAACTTCCCAGGGGCATAAATTTTGCATACGATCTCTGTTTTGGCCACTCAATACACCGTTGAAAAGGTATAATAGAGAATAACACTTTTTGACTGGCCTAGGTTATTTAAATTGGCAATAACATGGGCCCCAAATACCCAAACAACATCTTTTAGGGCCTCAAAATGACCCCAAAAGTTTGGAGCCCAAAAAATTGTCGAACAACTGCCAAGATGGAAAACTGTTTTTCAAGCCTATGGAATAGGTGGGTGGCCTCCAATACCCACCTAGATCAATCATCCCTCCTTAGGAAGCAATGGTATCCATTGTGTTGAGTTCCCAGGGAAGAGAGGGAAGCGTTTGTTGAATATGAATCTTGGTGAGTTGCTTGCCTTGCTGGAGATGTCGCGTTGCTCGGTTTGTGGAAGGATATCATGAACCTGTTGTTGGCGGGGTTGAATATGTTAAACCAATAAGGCTACCTAAGATGACTGTGTGCAGAAGGATTTTTTGTGCTTTGTTTCATTCTTGTCAACCTTCTTTTGTTGGATAGAAGGTGCTTGGTCGAGTGATGAGATGTCCATAAAATCCATTTCAGTTTGGATGTATCTATGTAGAGCCCCACAGTATTTCAGAACCAAATGTCCTTCAGAGTCTTTGATACCTATCTTGGTGCACAAGGTATGGAAGGTATTGGTGAACTCCAGAACTGCTTTTCCCCTCTCTTGTCGTAGTGTGGTCCATCTCATGTACTGGTCCTCATAGTTGCCAACATGGTAATATCGTTCCTTTACCGCATCCACAAAAAAATGCCAAGTGGACTCAGCCCCATATATTCAAGACTCCTCTGTGGAAATTTTGTCCCAGTAAGTTTCCCATCAATGTTTTACATGGGGGAGAGCCTTAAGGAGTGTGAAGGCGATATTTTCTGTGTTGGAGAAATTGTGAATAGATAAATAACCTTCTAACATATTTAGCCATTTTTATAAGGCATCCACATCTATATGTCCTTCAAATATGGGAATATCAAAATTAACTTGTACCTTGAAAGGGGAGGTTCTTCAAAAGTGGTCTCTTGATGTAGATGCGCCTGTTGTTATCATAAGGCATTGAAGTATGTGGGAAAAATTCTCCATCATTTTGTCCCTCTGTCACATGAGAGCTTGCTCAAGCAACAAATTAATATAATATTTTTCTCCATCATTTTTCTTTTCTTCCTCCATGGAAGGTTTCTTGGCCATGAGAGAGCGATTTTCCTTACGAGAGAAAATCTCGAGACCCAACTTTCTATACTCGAACCTCGTCAGGGAAATGCACTGAAAAATGATCAAGAGTGGCCTGCTCTGATACCACTGATCTGAATTATTTTCGACATGAAATGAGAGCGGATATACAATAAAGAAATGTACAAAGATAACTCAGATATCCAATAATATAAAATAAACATATCATATATGCAACCATAAACACATAAATACACTAGTACACAATTTTTTGTATTAATGAGTGAAAATGTACAAAGACTGTAAAAATACAGAGTGAAAGATTCACTAGAGTGATGGTAGCTTTATCTCTGAGAAGAGATGTAATAGATACGCTCATTCACAAGAATATGATTGTTACAATGAGACTCCAAAGGCCTTTTTAACATAATAAAATCCAAAACCCTAACCGCGGAATATGAAAATACAAAATGTTTGCAGGCCCCGATGGGGGTAATTGATACGTCAACTTCCCAGGGGCATAACGTTTGCATACAATCTTTGTTTGGGGTGTTCGATACACCATTAGAAAGGTATAATAGAGAAGAACGATTTTTGACTGGCCTAGGTCAATGCTTTTAATATTCACTTGGGCCCCAAATACCCAAAAAACATCGTTTAGGGCCTCAAAATGCCCCCAAAAGTTTGGAACTCGAAAAACTGCCGAAAAATTGCCAAGATAGAAAACTATTTTTCGAGCTCGTGGAATAGGTAGGTGGCCATTGATATCCACCTGGATCAGAGGGAGGGGGAGATAGAGAGGGATGGAGGAGGGGGTGGAGAGAGAGTGAGACTGATTGTGAGAGGAAGGGGGGAGATAGAGGGAAGGGATGGTAGAGAGATA
>ML788159.1:620450-644644 GCA_009831015.1 Picea engelmannii | reverse complement strand
AAAGAAAGAAATGGGGGGAGGGTAGAGGAGAGAGAGAAAGAGGTCATAGATGTAGGAGAGAAAGAGAGGAGAGATAGTGGGATGGTGGTAGAGAGATAGAAGGAGGAGGGGGGTAGAGAAAGAATGTGTGAGTGTGAGAGGGGAGGAATAACCAGAAAGAGAGGGGGGCTGAAAAAGGACGGGGTGGAGAGAGAGTGATAATGATTGTGAATAGAGAGATAGTGAGAGGGAGGGGGAGAGAGAGAGAGAGAGGGATGAGTGTAAAGAGGGTGAGAATGATTGTGAGAGGAAGGGGGGAGATAGAGGTAGGGGGTAGAGATATATAAATAACTTAATAGGGGATATAAATTGTGTGTGCGAGAATGTGGGAGGAAGAGAGAGGTAGACAAAGAGGGGAGGTAGAGAGTGAGAGAGTGAGAGTGTGGGGTTTCTTTGTCATGGTCTATGTCAATATCTAGGTCAACGTATAACTCTATATATATATATATCTATGTTGTGGTCTAGGTCATGGCGGGAGATAGTGAGAGTGAGAGAATCAGGGGAAGAGAAGAAAAAGTGGGGGGTATAGAGCTAGGGGGTATAGGTGATGGGTTACGTCTAGTTCATGGTCTAGGTCATGGTCATGTTCATATAAGTACTCGTATAAGTAAGAGGAAAAGGATGGAGGTAGAAAGAGGTAGAAAAGGGATGGAGGTAGAGAGTGAGTGTGTTAAAGTGTGGGAGGAAGAGAGGGGAAAACATAGAGGGGGGATAGAAAATGTGTGTGTGAGAGTGTGGGAAGGAGAAAAAGGAATACATAGAGGGGGGATAGAAAGTGTTTGTGTGAGAGTGTGGGAGGGAGAGAGAGGCAGACAAAGAGGGGAGGCAGAGAATGAGTGTGTTAGTGTGTGGGAGGTAGAGAGAGAAAGACATATAGGGGGGGTAGAAAGTGTGTGTGGGAGGGAGAGAAAGAAAGACATAGTAAGAATATAGAGAGTGTGAGAGGGAGAGAAAGGAAAATAAAGAGGGTTTTAGAGAGAGAGGTAAATGTAGGAGAGAGGGGTAGATGTAGGAGAGATAGAGGAGAGATAGTGGTGTGGGGGGGAGAGAGAGAGTTGTGAGAGTGTGAGAGGGGGAGAGAGAGAGAGAGACAAAGAGGAGCATGCAACCATTCTTGTAGCATGTTCATGCTCCTATAACATGTGAACGTTCCTAGAGCGTGTGTGTGCTTACATGAATTCAAATTTTTTAGGCGGGATTGACAAGGTATATGTTGACTTGGTTGGCTCTGACTTAGGTTCGGGATGACAAACCTAGTGGTTTAGTCTGCAAATTCATAAACACCTACATATTTGTGAATACCCCTCTCTATATTTGTCTTTGATGTTATTTTTCTATAGGCTACACAATTCAGTTGTTGAAGAAATTATAGACATAGATCAAGTCGGCTATGCATATTTCAAATACATAATTTGTTTTTTAAATTATTATTCTTTACTAGTTTTAATCTATTTTTGTCTTCACATGTATCAAAAACCTTGAATACATACCTCTTATTTCTTCTATAACTTTTAATTGGCTTAACCATAACTCAAATGAGTTATAAGTGGCACAAGATGACGCAAATACTTACGATCTGAATTTTTTTTTTTTTTTTTAATGATCATTTTAAGACCCTTTTAGCCTGCACAAACAAAAGACATGGTAATTTAAAGAATATGTTGACTTTGATAATTAAAAAAATATATAAAATTAATATTAAATTTCCAAAAAATACACGGCACAAGAAAAACAAGTTCTATACAAGTTTTTGGAATGAAATTCCATCGTTAATACACTCAACACCTGCATTAATGAAAACATATACCTTATATTTTGTTGGAAAAATAAGATACCACTTTTAGAAAAAAATCAAATTTGACCAAGTCATTCACAATGTCTATGAATATCGTTGTATGGGGTGTCTGGGACACATTCAAAGTGTCAGTGGGTCCCCAATCGCCCCCCTCCACCCGACCTCCAGTACTCCGGATAGCTGCCAGCTGCCTTCATCACCCACCTCACCTCCTCATGTAGTTTAAACCTTCCATCCCTTGTCTTTTCCTGGCATTCAAGCGGCTTTGTCCTGGCATTCACATCATGCTTCTGCACTCACCTCACATATTCGATCCTCATGTACTTCAAAAATGGTATGATAAGGTGGAGAATCATCTTAGGTTTATGATGGATACAACCCATATCCTCGATAATTATGGGCACATCCTCCACTCATGGGTCCTGACGTTGGGTGGCTATGTTATATGCATCCTCCTCTGGCTGCATTACTGAATTTATCTAGTTATTTGTTTCTATTGTCCCTCGCTTCCTTCCACGACTTATCTGTTTCCTCTTGCGGTGGGCATTTCCTCCTCCTCCTTGCTCCTGCATCTTGCACTATGTTTCCCAGTTCCTATGATATGGATAAGGGAATCTCTTTCTGTTGAGGTCATGGTGGCACCTCGCACAGATCCAGAACCTGGTTGGGATTTCTCCTAGTGGACGCATTTGAAAACTCGGTTGACACCTATCGTTACATCACCCCTCCATAAATTCAATTAGAAATGGACCTGAATGAGGCAAATGTTCACGTTCTAAGGAGTTTCCTCCCTGATGATGAGGTCAGAAAGACCACCAGCTCATGGGTTCCTGATATTGGCACCATTCGAGGGTGGTCCTCACAATACCTGAAAACTATGGACATTTATTGGCACCTGAAAACTATGATGGGCAATGTTCTGTTGGACTACCATGAAGCCCGCCAAGAAGTTCTCCTGCAGCTCAACGACGTGCAGCTCCAGATCAATTTGGTTGACCACAAGTTGAACCTGATTGCTGACAAGATGACTGACATGGACTTGTCCAATTTGTACTATACACAGCCCCATGTTCCAGTGGTAGCATGCAAAACCATTAGCTAAGTTTTTATGATGTTCCATCTGTGTTTTTTTTAAAATACCTGAGAGGATTGGGTTTACCACCTCTGTATAGTACACTAAATAAGAAAAGTAGAAAACAAAGAGGAACTAGAAGCTATCCCTATTTTAGTTTATCAGTTATAGACATTAGACATACCAAGCAAATCCATAATGACAATATTATGTTTTGTTGTTGGTCTAGTTTCCCTACGGGCATGCCAACAATAATTTTTTTTTTGTATAATATCTTCTCATCAGTAATACAAAGACTCGATATTATGGGAAAAAAAAACAATATCTATGAATAAAAGTTATATATTCGTAAATATAATTCAATTTCCTACATTTCATCTTCTTACACCATATTCAAATTCATTGTAAAAGTACCTTGAATAATCCCTCGAAGTTAACAACAAACATTCAAGTTTGCATTGCCACTAATGCGTCATGAGAGAGCATCATTAGCTTGCACTCACCCATCCATATCATAATATTCTTAACTTTTTGTTATCACCAAATATTTTAAAATATACTATTGTTAAAAAAAATATTGATACAACTTGTCTTTTGAAATCGTTAATATTATCAATTGATATCTTTATAATTTAGAAATATGTCAATCAAAATAATACTCTCAATAATATAATATAAAATATTAAATCACACTTTTATATATATATATATATATATATATATATATATATATATATATATATATATATATATATATATATATATAATCTTCTTTCTAATGGAAAAATATTTGTATTACTTCATTGATGCCTAAGTTTAGTTAATATCATATTACCCTGGCATTACAATTTCAATCAATGGATATATTGTGGGATATTGGGGTACTATATGATAGTGGAAAATTCTCACATAGCATTCAAATAATAGATATTGCCTTATCATATATATATAATTTAGGATGATGTATCCTATTGAATGATGTTATGTTGAAGGAATTTAGGTTATACTCTATCTTTAAAAATTACATGTTTTAATGTTTCAATTTAATATTATTAAGAAGATATAAAAATTAATATTTAACATATGTTGTAAAATAAAATTCATCAAAATTATTTATTGAGATGATATTTTTAAAGTTTTTAATTGTTATTTTTAAGGTAGAGGCATATCTACAATAATAAAAAAATAAAACTACCAATATTGCACTCTTAGTATAACTCTAAGTTACATGAAACAAGGAAATGTTTCCGAGTTTTTGAAATCGAAATAATACGAAACAGACCTTCAAAAAATGGAAATGTCGGGGAAAATGTCGTACATAATATATATATATATATATATATATATATATATATATATATATATATATATATATATATATATATATATATATATATAGCTTTTAAAAAAATAAAACATTATATTGCCAGAAAGACATAATGATACACATAAATGACATTTTATAAGGAAAACCATGTCTATATTAACTCCCATAGATGATGAATATCATTCATTACATGATGGAAGTAGAAAAATCCAAAATTAGCCTTTATAGATGAGGTTTTGTATCCAAAATCTACCTTTATAAATGAGGTTGTATGTGCTGAAAATGAAAAAAAACATTAGCTAAAGGAAACTACAATTACATATCATACTGATCCTCATTCTCATCATAAAAATAATAACAAGATGCATGTTCAACAAAACTAGAGCCTCGATGGGAAGAATAGGCAACTTGAATTCCACTTCCACTTGCATCATCATCAATATCAAGAGCAGAAAGAGAGAGCTCTAAGTCAGGGTTTTATGCATCCACATCCCACTCTTTATGAGATCCACTTGTATAGTATTCACCCTTGCGAGACACACGACAAAGGTTTGAATGCACATATACAAGATCCTCAGCCTTCTGCGATCCCAACCTGTTGTGCTTCACTGAATGAATGAAACCATAGGTGCTCCAATTCCTTTCTGTTGATGAAGAGCTTGCAACTTGTGATAGAATATGAGTGGCAAGGATTTTCAAATATACACCATTTTCCCCATGACAAGTCCACCATTTAATCGGGTTCATGGTGCTTCTCTCCTCCAAAGCTGAGATGTTTGCAAAACCCTCTTATCCAGCAACAAAACAAGCAAATTTCTTCCTCACATTTGTTTGATGAGAAGATGGAAACAACCTTTGGAGGGATTTTTTCACTCTTGTGGTCACTTCCTCATCCTTATGTGGGGACTTCCTCCTCCCATTGCTTAGATCAATGAACTCCATATCATAAAATTTGGGATTTAGAGCATGTGCCAAAGTGTGAAATGGAGTGTTAAATCCATTCCACCTAGTAACAATGATAGACCTCACATGATCAACAAATTCAACCTCGACAAAAAATAGAGTGAGATCCTCCTGTATAATAATTTCCATGGTTTTTCTCAACCATGGTATCCATGCCATCATAAATCTCTCCCAGGAAAGGTTTGTCTGTGTCTGCATCTCGGAGAATCTCAAGTGTTGGTGAAGTAAACTTGAGCAAGAATTCTACCTTGCTCCACCAATCCTCATCAATCAACACCCTCTGCACCATACTTCCTCTCTTTGAATCTAACTGTCTCCACTCAGCCCAAGTCACACCCACCACCATACTCATCAATGCACTTTTGGCCTCAACAAGGCAGATCAACATGATGAAGTTTGAGGCATATCTTGTCTCAACAACTTTGATCAACTCCAATTTGGATTATTCTCGATACATTTCCTGAGACTGGTGGTGGTTGGTGATGAATTTAATGATCTCCCTATCTTTCCTTGTGAGGTCCTTAATCCATTCAGTTTTTGCCTCAATCTCTTCTAAAATGAGATTTAAATTATGGACAATGCAAGGAGTCCAAAAAATATGATTATATCTACTCTCAACAATTAATCCTGCAACTTTGAAAAAAGGTGCATTATTTGTGATAACTTGCACCACATTTGTTGGCCCTACTTGTTCAATAGCATAAATTAAAATATCACCAATGAATTTGTTGTCTTTTACCTCGTCAGAACAATCTTTTGCTCTTAATAACATCACTCCTTTTGGTGATGTTGTAATAACATTGATCAAGGGCCTGCGCTTTGTATCAGTCCATCCATCAGAGATAATGGAAACCCCTGAGCTAGTCCATGAGCTGTGAACTGGTTTGAGAATATCACGAATCGATGATCTCTCTTTCTCCAACAACATTGTTCTTAGTTTTTCATAGTTTGACCCCTTGAAACCTTGAGGAGCCTCGTTAATTTCCTTCGCCATATCCTTCCAATAGGGGGACCGAACCACATTAAATGGGATGCCACATGAAAATATGGCCCTTGCCACTCTTGACTCTGTTTCTTCTCTCTTTTGGTTGTTGAACATCTTCATCAATCTACGATCTGAAGTTGCACCTCGTCCTCCAAGGCCTTTGGATATCTCATTTTATACCTCTAGTTCCCTCCTCTTCCTTTCTTTGTGAACAATCCTTGGATCATTTCTAGCACCCAAGGAAGGAGGATGCTTTCTACTTCCATGCATAACAATATTTTCTCTATTATCCTTAATTTTTTGAGCATCATCGTGTTGTTTATGGAATCTATCCCTCACCTGCAGATCAAGGGTATGCAAAAAACCTTCAATACCCTTCCCTTCATGTAAAATTTGAGCCTTGACTCTTGTGTAAGATCCCTTGAAGGTCTTATCCTTCTTGCATAAATTGCACTTCCATTCCCATGAACCTCCACCGACACCATAGCCTTGACCCTGGTAACATGCCTCCAAAGAGGATAGTATTCATGTTGCATGCTTACTTTAGCAGCTCTAGAAGTAGATTAAACAACACTTTCAAAAGCCATGAATGTTGCAAGAAAAGAAGAAAATGAAAACTTTGTTCACCAAACAAAACAAAAAATTGTATATTACAAACTAAGAGAAAAAAAAAACTGCTAACTTGATAAGCAAACATAAAATAAATCTACTCACCAAATAAAGAAGAACTCTGCTCATTAAAACCACACACAATCTCCTTTTTGCTGCTGTAGGAAGCTCCTTTTGCTAATGAAAGTGTGAGGAATGAGTGAAGCAAGTGGCCTCTTATAGAAAAGGAAGGAGATTTAGGGTTTTGGTTTGCATCTAGAAGTTTCTTTTTTTAATTAAAACAAAAAGACAACAAATCATCTTAATTCTATTTGGAGAAGGCAAAAAAATCCTTAACTAAAACTAACTAGCAATTTGGGGGCCCCACAACCCCCTTTTTTTGCATAATTCCTCTTTAAAATCCATGGAAACGAGGTCGTACTGGTACGGTATGGTCAGGAATCATCGTCGGTCATACCGTATGACATTTCCCTTTTGAGAAATGTCATACGGTACGGCCGACGATGTTTCCTGGCCGTACCATACTCGTTTCCATGTTTCGTACCATACTAGCTAGGGAAACAGGGGGGTAGGGATGTTTCCTGCAACATAGGTATAACTTGATCAATTCAAAACTAAGTAGCTAAAATCCCTATTACATATAAATACCTCAAATAAAAGTTCCAAACAATTATCATACCTTATTTTTGTGCTAAGCCATATCCTATCTCTATCCATAGCAAATGAGTCTATCCATAGAAAATGAGCATTGAAGACCAGTAACCTATATAGATAAGACATTGCTAGTCATGTTAGCTTCATTGATTTCTTCCACTAGAATAGTAGTGTTTAAGGTAAGTTTCTAGACCTTCTTTGGTCCATAGAACATCAACAACTTGGTCCAACTCTCTAATACACGATGAAATGTGATATGAGTATATAGTCTCTCCATAATCTTCAATTGGGAAAATATCGGTTGAAGATCCAAGTTCCCTAGCCTAGCACGGTTAAACATCCAATTATTTACTAACACTGAATCTCAAAATATCTAAAGATATGAAACCCCTTCTCAGATGCCACTCTCATTAGAATTTTCAACCTCATAAGCTCAACATAGTTGTTGGATCCATCACCTAATCTAGCTATGAATTTTAATACATGATCATCTTTAAGATATAGAACTCCTCCAACACCAGTTGCTAAATAATGGGTTTGTATTTCCCCATCAAGGTGGCCACAAGCCCCTACCTTGGTTATAAAGGAATGAACCAAAACCCTCTCTTTAAGAATATTAGATGGGATTTTAAGACTATTGAAGATTTTTCTAATTTGAGAATGCATTAAAAAGTGGGTATTGCCTTGTCTTGAAAAATCTCCAAGTTTGGTGCTAGCCAAATACCCTAAAAGGGATCTAAATTTCTTTAACTGTTTTACTTAAAACTAGTTCTTTTAACATTCATCAATTAAATTCACATGCTAACCCTCTAGGCTATCTATAATCTCCTCCATTTCTCTCTAGACTTATATTGGATATACACAATGAATTAGAAGATGATTGATGGTTTCAATATCATTTTTACCTAACAACAACATCCCATCCAAGCTCTTGTCTGGAGTGTTTTTGAATAATCTCCCAAGTAAGAGCCTTGTTATTCAAGACTAACCACATGGAGACTTTAGATTTGAGTGGAGCTTTAACTTTCCATATAACCATCCACCACCAAGCCACCTCGTCTTGAATTTCTTTGAAAAGTTTTGTATCCTAGACTAAGGGTATAGACTCCCCTACCATAGCTTGATGTGTTTTTTCTTAAACTTGTTCATATAAACCCTCCAGTAAGTAACTTCCCTCTCAAACCATCATAGTAGCTCTCCAACTTTCTACCCTAGTGCCAAATTGAGATGGCATTGATGTCAAACACCTAAAATCATTTATAAATGCCTTAATAATATTAGTAAGTAAAATATGTACATTTATAAATTCCTTAATCATCTTAATAGGTAGAATATGTGCATTTCCACAACCAACCCTTTACCCACAATAGGAAAGGAATGAACTAAGACCTTCCAAATTATGGATACTTATGAGTTGGCTTATTGTCCATTCAAATCGCTTATTCCAATCACAACGAGTCTATATACTTTTGATCTGCCCCCTATGCAGAAACCCGTACCTCTATGGTTGCCTTCATGCATATGCAAAAAGCCAAATTTCTCATTGGAAATGGTTTTTGAAAATACTCTGTTCACTCTCATAGTTACAACTTTAAAAATAATCTTATAAATATAATAAGAAGGAGATTGACTGAAATCTTAAAAAAATAAATGGGATTATCCTCTTTTGGGATTAAGGATTAAAAATTGGGATTAAGGATTAAAAAAACGAAAACTTATCGGTTCACAAGGACTTTTGGCTCACCATCGAAAACATCGGGCAAACCCGAGCTGCAGATCATTCCAGATGCACATTGCTGCGGCGAATCATTTTCGACACACATTGCTGATCAAGCAGGAGAATCCCCTAAGTCGGCCTGCAGGTAACATGACCAGAAGAATCCCTTGGACGGCATGTAGGCGACACGAAGTTCTCGACAGCTGGAATTAACAGAACAATATTAATAGAGCAAAAGCGTACGGTCGCCATACTCGCTCACCAAGTTTTGTTGTGGGAAACATGTTGGCTAGTAATAACTAGTTTATTGGGTGGTTTTTAATGTTGTAGCGGTTGATATATACACAATTCAATAATTTTACTTATATAATAGGTTCGTTATTGCTTGTTTATATTTATTTGTCTATTTAAAATTGTTTAATTATTCTAAAAAAAGTTTTTTTCTGTGTAAAATCACTATTTAAAATTTATTTTTTATTTTTAAATAATCACTAAAGCTGTAAATTTAACAATTTCTTAACTTCTAACAAATATCCAAAAAAAAATTATTTTGCAAAATGTTTAAACTACAGCACTGATTAATAAAATTATTTATGATTTACATTTAACGCAACGCCAGCCCCGCTGCCAGCACCGAACACTAGTGATTTTGTATTTTTTTAAATTTTTTAATAAGATTTATGAAGGATGACGATCTAAACCATCTTCACTTTATATTAAGCATAAGTAGATTTTAATTTAAAATTTTAACTCTTTCACCTTCACCTTCACCAGAGGAGATATTTACAGCTATAAAAGTATTTACATTTAAATATAATATAAACATGGATCAACTTAATTATT
Organism: Picea engelmannii; assembly: GCA_009831015.1. Classification (NCBI taxonomy): domain Eukaryota; kingdom Viridiplantae; phylum Streptophyta; class Pinopsida; order Pinales; family Pinaceae; genus Picea; species Picea engelmannii. The sequence continues at coordinate 634,640 of ML788159.1, read as the reverse complement.
CAAAAAGTTGAATTAAAATATTATAACGCCAAAACTGGTTTCCCCTTCCTCAAAGAGAGATACTTTGTGGATGGATATACTTAGTGATTAAAATTGATTTTTTTGTATTCTTTTCATACCGTTCAAATCCAGTTTAAAAGGTTAATTTAAAAAATATCAATTAAAGAAAAATATAATTTTTAAAAATTATTTGTTATTTATGAAAGATAATAAATATTATATAATTTATAAATAATTTAGTGAGTGTATAATACTTATCTTTAGTAATTAAAAACTAAAATCATTTGTATTTTAGTTGGCTCTTATATATTCCTATCATATAGCTCACACTTAGAAAAATGTTCTACTACTATATTGGTTTATGCACTATTTTTATGTGTCACTTAATGAAAGCTTTTCAAAAAAGTTTAGACACATTGTCTTTGTGAATCTCTACTTGAATTCATGGGTTATGAACATTGCCAATACTTTTCAATATGAGAATTGGCATCACATTTAGTTTACATACTTCATATTGCCATCACGTCATTTATATGTTTTCCATAATGTCATTTTCTTTGTTATATTTGCATGCACTCTTGGCTAGCTATGTAAAAAACCAAAACAATTAGTCATAAGTTATGGATGTAAATTGTCATGACATTGGGAGCTTGTTAGTAATATTAATTACAAATGAGTTGTGGAATGTCAATTTTAAAGAGAAAACAATAAACATCTAGCAAACCCTCAAACAAGTTGATTCATAGTTATTTTATCTCATTCATATTGCTATGTTGTTTACATGTTAAACATTCATATTGCTATGTTGTTTACATGTTAAAATTCATGACATGACCATTATAGCTTTGGTATCTAATATGATTATTATTTCAGCACATTGGTGGGTCTCTCAACCACTTAGTATGTAATTCATGGCATCCACAATGATACAATAGACAACGGGAATAAAACACATAGTTAAGAATTGAATGTAGATCTCCCAACAATCCACCCAATCTTGTGTAAGTTTGATCAAGTTCATCATAAAGAAAATGCATATTTTTTCTTTGTTTCACATAAAATTATTTAATGATTATGTCTCGGATTAAAAAATCTATTAATCTTGGTGAAATTTTCTAACTTGTATGTTCTTAATTAAATTTATATATGAACTTGCACAAAATAAACCTTGTCAACATCACAAAACTTAAAATTAGGATTACAATAATGAGAATTGTGATGATGTTCATTCAATTTATAGTGCAACAATGAGAATTGTGATTATGTTCATTCAATTTATACCCCGTCATTAAATCCTCACTCCTTTGTTCTCCAAAATTATCATTCCCCTTTTCTTGATTCCATGCATCTTTATCTATCACACTCTTTCAATTTCTTCTTCTTGTTTCTAGCAACATTGACATCAATGTAGCCATCCTTTGCGAATATTTAGAGAATTCCTCATAAATATCTTTCTCATGCATCCCTTATATCATTAATTCCCGGGAAAACATTTTTGAAGTTGGGTGGGATTCTTAAGAAAACTAGGGAGAAGGTAACATAATTTTTATTATCATCAAACTTATGCAATAGAGATTATGCTATAACATTATACTCTTTCATGCATTTTTGCATGGTTTGAGAAATAAAATGAACAATCAATATCCTCAATAAAAATAACATATTTGGTGGTATTGATGAGTATTTTCCTTTAGTTTCATGTTTCTATGGATCTTGGGAAGCTCCAAATCATAAACATCTTAACCTAAATCACAAACAATGGATGCAATCATGCTAGATTGTCATGTTCCTATAGGCCTCTAATGCATGTAGGGTTTCTTCATTGCTTTTATAGTATTTTGATAGGAACATCATCTTTCAACAAAGGTCTGAAGATCTATTACAATTTCTTCTTTTCTAATGAGATCTAGATAGAACATGACTTACATGGTTAAGGGGGATTGGGGTATATTCAAAATACAAATATTTGGTGATTGTATCTAAATTTTTAAATATATTGTCATTTTTAACACTTTGAGATTCCTCCAAAAAAGAAAAAAAAATTAGCTCAATACCCATATAAAACTATATTTGAAATTGTACAAAATATATTTATTATTACTTTTTATTAAAATTTCAACTTATCTATTTTTATTGGAAGGTCAATATTTTATTTAAAATGTTTTTTCTGAAATGTGCATCTAGTTTACTCTTATGGATTAAAGTACAACCAGTTTATTGAATGAATATACCTCCTTCAACTTTAATTATAAAAAAAATCTTTCAAATTGAAATTAAAAAAAAAAAAAAAACTTCAAACTGAAGTTAAAAAAAAACCTTCAGCAGTGTATAATGTGTGAATCGAGACAACGTCGACCGACTTCGACCTATAGAAAAACGAGTGGAGTATGGAGAAATAACAATTTATATCTTAATTGAAAACAGAAGATCGTAGGTGTGATAATATTTTAATTATTAATTTTCTAGTAGTGTCGTAGATAGGATAAAATTTTGGATTGCTTCTCAAATCAGAAAAGGCCGATGTCACGGCACTCCGCTTCCATCTAATCTAAATGTGTTGTCACCGGTGTCTCATTCAACCAAATTCAGATGCAGACGCAGGCCTCCTCTTCCGTCAGGCTTCTTCCATCGGTTTCTGATAAGATATGTTCGTTCGTCGTTTGGATAGGTACAATGCGTTTATTTCGGATGCCTTCTGTGCCAAGTAACTCTCAATTTTCCAGCCACCACTATTATATTCTATTAGCCACATGTGGATATTTATCGTTTTCATGTTTATTTATAAACTATAACTTCACTGAGATTTTACGTTTTGGAGGATGTCTGCGATATGTTATCCGATTTATCATTCTTACTTAGCGCTCACATTTCCGGCGCTCGCAGCCATTGATTAACTCCTTCCCTCTTATTATAAGTTTCTCTTGTCTATCAGTTGTGTTCATCCACCTCATATAAACGAGCAGGCCAAGGATTTTAACATCATTTCATAAGCCAACCAAGGATTTGTTCTGCGATTGTGGCTGATAATATCGCGATTCCATTCGTTGCGTGCTTGCTGCTACTTTGTAAGTTATAACTTACAAGACTTTGTTCGTCTTCTTCTTGTAAACATGAGCCGACGATCCTGTCTTTTGGTTGTCCTAGTTGTCTTAAGCGCTGTAATCTGCAACCTGCAAATGGTTGCAGCTGGCACGAGGATTAGTGAAACGATTCAAGGTTTTCTGATTCCACAGAATGAGGCAAGGAGGCAAATGGGAGTCCCTCCACTGAAATGGGATGTGAAACTGACAACTTATGCACGTACTTACGCAAGCGAAAGAAGGAACGACTGCCTCCTCCAGCATTCGGATGGCCCCTTCGGAGAAAACATATTCTGGGGAAGCGGCAGACGTTGGAACGCTACAGAGGCAGTTGGTGCATGGGTGGATGAAAAGAAGTGGTATAACTATGCCAATAATAGTTGCAGCKCTGGGCAAGACTGCACCCACTACACTCAGATCGTTTGGAGAACAACAAGTAAGGTTGGATGCGCCATCATCAAATGTAACAGCGGTGACACCTTCATCACATGCAATTACTACCCTCCCGGCAACTATGTTGGAGCAAGACCATAYTGAAGTTTGGCGCCCACTTTTCACCATTCACTTTCTGACATGGATTTCCAGTTTCCTCTTCCTTCTATTGCAGCAGCTATGACTCCACTTATAAAACAAATTATCAAATCATATTATTTCAATACTGACATATTTCATTATTTCCATATAATCGAGCATAAACTTGTTTTACATTCATATTGATGGATTTCTTTCGATGTAACAAGATTAAGATTTGGGGCAGCAAAACTGATCATGAATTGCGGATGACCCAACCAACCAGCCTGCTGCATCAATGGAATGTCTTGTATAGACTTGTTTTCATATTCCTATTAATATGGATATTATTTATATCTAATTGATTTGCAAGTTCCAGGTGATTCATGTCATTCAGAATGTTGTGCATACAATGGGAACTCATATCTATGCTTCCTGGTAGACCATCTATGAATGAAGTTTCATCATTATCTTTTTTCTGGAAGAGGTTGCAATTTCTTTAACAATAATTTGGACAAATAATGTGGACCATTGATTCAATTGATTGGGTACCATGAGATTGGATGCACTCATAGTGAATGCAAATTTAGAGCTTAACCACTCCAATGACATATAAGTGTATCCCATCTTAAGTGTTCACTATTTTAGACGATGCAAGTTTTGTCCCTTTTTAAATCATTAATTGTATGGCAAGTGTTTTGATTGTAAATACATGATTATACATTAAAGGTTTCATCCCAACTCTTTGTAAATTCAATTATCACAATCTTCTCAAAATTTATCATGGACCAATCATTAATTTCTTTATTCCTTAATAATTTTTTGATTTATTAGTAATACCAATAATCGTAGCTTTTCATAAAGTGTTTCCTCCTAAGGTGTCACAAGTTCAAATCCAAAGGGGGTAGGGTATGTATACCACTGTAGACTTTAGCAATCAAATTGGTGGGCGGAGGGGGTCCCTTGTTCCACAAACAAGGGGGTCTCGTACACCAAGTTGGTGACCTTAAAAATAGATTATTATACACACACACAAAATTCAAACCAAGTAGAAAAAATTAATAATTACAAAATCTACACAAAATAGACTAAGTCCAGATGAATATTAATAAAATAGAATACAACTAAAGTTAAATGAATATTATATAAAGCATAAATAGTTGCAAAGCACCCTGCCACACAATGATCTCTGTTCAGAGCCAATTATTTCTTTAAGATTGCTCTTTTACCCTCTTCAAAGCATGCCCTTTGGTTACATGCTATGACAGATTAACGTCTTCATGGCCAAGCTCATGTGTATCAGAGAGCATTCCAGGCGTCCATGACCTATAGTTACCACATGCTCTGCATTCAATCCCGTCCAGCTCCTTCTTCTGCCCATCAATACATTTTGTTTAATATGTTATGAACCTGTCGATAAACCCAAAAAAGATAAAAAAAAAACATCAACATGGAACCTCAGACCAACGAAGCATGGCGGAAAATAAAGGACAAGGATTTCAATTTATTTTTTCATGATAAGAACCAAAAAAAATCCCGCTGGCGCAGTTAATCCATTGATGTTCATTAAATAAATGAAAAACTGGATAAATTTAGTACATGCAACATATCGGAAAAATCTTAGACTTGCGTCGGGCCTCATCCTTTTAAAAATCATAGAATCTTGAATTCATGATTGTGACACAGGTAAACCGGAGAAGGAATGGATCCCTGGCACATAGCTTGACACTTCGTGGACTTCACTAGTGATCAATTAAATCAATGCAAAACTGGAGAAACATTGGTTGTTTTATTTTATTGGTGAGGAAGGTAAACGATGGAGCTATTCATTATCGTTTCTAGTGCATAAATTCTAAGGGATGTGACAACAACATAGCTGGCACGCAACATGTTTATTTTTATAGGAAGGTGGCGTCTACTCTTGCAAAAAAATTTCACTAGAGGGGACACTTAATACAAAGAGACCTGCAGATTCTTCAATTGATTATGCCAATGTTTACCTTAGGAGAACAATAAAATACATGAAAACAATAAAATAAAAATAAACACCTCGAAGTATTCTCTCAAATTTATTGCCTACAAGGAAAATGCATGGAAAATCCAAATTCATTAAATGTTTTTTCTACACCTATTCTCATCGCTTCCTTCCAAGTATATCCTTAAAACACACAAACACATGTGGAATTTATCTGGTTGGGGCAGGTTTCCATCTGCAAAGAGGGGCGATCCAATGGACTACAGCCATCACAGAGAGGGGCATAAGTGACTGATGATTGATTGCATTGATTGGATACATCCACTGAGAAGAGAACTGACAACATCAAAAGAGGGAGGCACAACACACATCGACTGGCAGAGGGGGGCATACAGTGATTGATTGACTTGATTGACTTGATAACATCTCTCAAGAAAAGCATAGCCCCATCTTCCGAAATACTTCTTATATAAGATAGAGTGTTGTATAAGAAAATGTATAATCTGTTGGAAATGTATAATTCGTTTGGAAGGTTGTCGTCCTTAAATATCAATTATGAAATATAAAAAAACAAATTTATCTGTGTCATGCCAGCATTGTTCCTTTTGGTTCAACAAAGAAAACTACCCTAACTGTCTCTCGCTAATGGCATCACTTCATCCAACAGAGGGAATTGAGATAGGGAATCACCTTCAAGTGAGCGTGACGTGTCAATCTAACCTAAGACATTGTCGACTAATGAGGTAGTTTTAGTTGGTATTGCAGTTTTGTGCGCCTAATGAGGTAGTGAATATGTGGAGGAGATATCGTCGATGAGTACCGTCTATTATTTGGATACATAACATCAAAGGTGTTGTAGAGTAGGAAAATGAAATGTGCTACTATTAATTTTTTTTTTTGCACGCTCTATTCACTGGGACATTATAAAGAAGGCAATTTTGTTCAGTTGGTGAGTAACACTTTACATTCTTGTTGTTTAGATCGTATACATTAAAATTCAGATACTTTGGTTTGTATATTGGTCTTGTTCTGAATTCATTATTGTTTTATTTATGTAGGTTCTGATAATCGAGTGGTTTTTTTTTTAAATGGAGGCAATTTTTCTAAAATATGTCAGACATGGAACTGGTAGAAAACAATGACAATTTCTGTAGGTTCTAATAATCGAGTGGCTTTTTTGTGAAACGAAGACAATTTTTCGAAAAGATGTCAGACACAAAAATGGTAGAAAATAATGATAATAATGGTTGTTTTTGGACAAAGGATTGTCAAAAATTACGTATTGGTATGTTAAATTTAGTACTTTAGTTGGACGACAAGGGGGTTTTGACTGATTTGGTAGATGTGGTTTTTTGCGCACTTAGTTTTGATTTGATTGTAAGGGTTTTATTTTTCAAATTAAGGCGATTCTTTATGTCTGCATCTTGTAGATCTCATCTCACAGCCGAACTTTATATCAAAGAGGTCCATAAATTGTACTGGGATAAGGAAGTGGAAAAATGGATATAGATACGGTGGTAATTTTCTATTTTTTTCTAAATGGCGGTACTGCATCGATTGAATATGAAAACCCTAGGTCTAACAGAGTTTCGAGGTCTTCATTTTCAGTTATTATCGACCTCTAGCACGAACCCCGTTATAATCCCTTGAAGGATGGCATATATTGTATCCTTTGTTAGTGTTATCTGTGAAATATTTTGGAAGGGTTTTTATTATTTTTTAATAAAAGTTTCTGATCTTTTTTTGGAATGTAAATTCAGTAATCTAATCGACCGCCAACAAACACTACTCCAGATTCTGAGAGAGGCATTCCCACAGACTAACCAGCAGAACTTTCCATTGCATCCAGACCTACAACTCCATGAAACCCACTCCCTACAACTCCACCTACCCGACGACATAAGAGCCAGTCATATCCAGAACCGAGAAACAGGGATCTGCTCAGGTCCCTTAATTAAATATTTTATTTATTTACTATCTAAAATATCATACTACAAAAACAATATTAATTTTATTAAATTAAGATTTTATGTTCATGTTAATATTATTAAATTTAAATTTTATATTAGTGTTTTTTAAGATTTCTACTCAGTTTACGATACAACTAATACCGTTGCTACTCGTCGAGTCACCTTTTTGTGATAGCACCACTTGTTGATATTTTGAAATTATACACTCAGGCTCTACAACTACATTCTCACGCATCTTCCATCCCATTTCTCTGGATTAGACCATCTCATTACTTTCTCCTTCGAAGGCATGGAGTTCACAGATGAATCTTTATCCTGCTTTATCTCTCATGCTCCATTTATTTAGAAAATTACCTTAGGTTGTTGCGTTGGCCTAAGGATACCTGTGATCTCCTTGGTGTTAGCACCATGTTTTTCATAGCTAAGGTATAGGTTTTTCAACAATTTTCAAAGTCATGCATGCTAGCACCCATATTGTTTTTATGACTGGTAGCATCTAACATCTCCAAGGGTCAGTTTCAAAAGGAAGCTTATCATTTATTTTTTCCATTTCCATTTACAACTGCACACTGCAAATTTGCTACATGCTGCGTAGAGAACTTCACTGCGTAGAGGATTTCGTCGCGCAGTGGATTTCCATCGCGCAGTGGATTTCACCGCGCAGTGGATGCTGTCATGCAAAGGATTCTGTCGCGCAATGGATTCTGTCGCATAGTGGATTTCGTCGCACAGTGGATTTCGTCGTGTAGTGGATACTGTCGTGCATAGGATTTTGTCGCGCAGTGGATTCTTTCGTGCAAAGGATGTCATCGTGCAGTGGATTTTCCTGCGCACAGGCTACAAGTTGCACTGCGCAAATTACTGGTTTAGTGGTCAACTTCAAGATCAATCTCTAACCAAGTGGAGAGGAATTTTGAAAATCCCCGAGAGCGTTTTGTCGAGGAAAAACCAAATAATAAAAAACTCTCACATATTTAAAAAATGTGTCACCATTTGGGAGATTCGAAGGAATATTTGAGCCCTATTTTTCAGTTTTCGGGATTTCATATACGAGACATGTTTTTGCGACACATATTCCGGCCACGTGTAGATGAATTTCGAGAAATCGAGAGAATTTTTTCTTTATAACTATCATAGAAATAAAAACCTCTCTCAATTTCAGAAAATAGTTTTTTATAAGTGATATATGATGTCATATTTAACACCTATTTTCCCAGTTTGTTGCGAAATCCGCTGCAGTTTTTGCTATAGGTTATTGTTGCATAGAAGACTTGTTGTGAAAGGGTGACAGAGCGTCCAGTAGTGCACATGATGACTTATCACAACCATATGGTTCAATTTTGATCATGCTAAATGATTGTAAAGAATATTTCGGTTACGATTATGATTTGACAAAGTCAGGTTTTCTATTTTTAGTGAATCCGTTGAAGTTATTGTTCTCTTTCAAAGAAAATAGATCCATGATTCTAGGAGGGAGTAGTTAGACCCTAACAACCAAGGGTGACATTAGTTTTCTATATATGGGGATCATTTTCATGTAAACAGGGTTGGTTGGCAAAATTGGTATAGACATTAGCTATTGTATGAAATTTGAGTTTTTGACTGAAACTTAATACAAAAGTCTTGTAGCTTGATGAAATTTTTCTAAACTTAGCAGTCGGATGTATTGTGTCTCTTTTCTCTGCGTATGTGTTTCATGTCATTTTTATTCATATCTTTTTCTGTCTATTTTGGAACCAATTTTTGAACCTGTGGATTCGCTGTGCAATGCCCCTTGTTCGTGCCACCTGGGCAAAACATTTTCTTCTAAAAGATAACCTTGAATTCGCCCGCAGCGGTGCTCCAATTTACTTCCTGTTTTTTCTCCCCCGCCACACATTATGATTTTACGCTGAAGATTGTTGCTCGCTTATCCTTAACCTCTCAAGTACAGTCACCGAGTCATTTTTCTCTGTCATTTCCTCGAATCGACTCCATAGCCCATGTATTACTTTCTTGCGCCAATATAACCAGAACTTATTTCTCAAAGGTGTTAAATTTAGCCAAGAGCTTTAAATCCATATCCCACACTGAGATCGTGTCTCCCGAGAGATCCCTCTCCAGATCTGAAAGGCTAGTTTCGGGTCTCAAAGTTAGTTGAAACAGTTACCTTCGTCGGATGTTTATCAACCGAATAGATTTACGGAGTGCTAACATTCTGGTGTCGTTTCCGGGGACGAAATTGAAAATTTTCCCTGGGAAAGAATGACATGGTTGAGTTCTGAGGTCTGAAAGAAGTAGACACTTAGGCACATGTTGGTTGTATTTCTGCTCTAGCAACTCCACACATAAGAAAATCAGTTGAAGGTGATTCCACTGGCAGAAGAATCCAAAGCTAAAGTTTTCATGGAGACTCTGATTAAGCTTCAAATGCGTTTCAAAGACTCCACTCGAGAATGAGACCTTTTGACAAAGATATGGAAGAACAATATGTAAAAATAAGGTACTCGAGCTTAAGTTTAGTTCAAGAAGTACTTTTTTGTTTTATCAATATCTTCTTGTCCTTTCTTGAGTTTTTCAAAATAATATTTCTTCACTTACTGCATTCAAATGAATCCCAGAGATATACCCTTGTATATCCTTCATTGCAAACTGTAGGTATACCTCTTTCTTGTATAGTCGATATTCACCAAGATCCTTCCTCTGAACCATATGATGTTCATGATCATTCTTGTTAGCTTAATGAAACCAAAGTTGAGCTTGTACCTATTGTTCTTAATCCTGTACCCTCCAAGATTTAAGAAAGATACAGTCCTCTTAAATTTCCTTCCATCCTTCATGACTTTCCTTTGAAACATTATAAGTACCTTCCTAGGTTCAATGGAGAGATCGATGGACATTCAGCTGAAAAACATATTCAAATATTTGAGCATTTTATATATCTTTTTGAGATTGAACATGATGACGTGTCTATGAGGGCCTTTTCTCAGTCCTTACAAGGATATGCTAAAGCATGGTTCAAACATTTGCATCCTCATTTGATTAGCTCATGGGATGACTTGAGGCAAGCTTTCCGTAGATTTTGGGGTGAGAGAAAGTCATGGAATCTACTCCTTTCAGAGTTTTATTCCATGAGAAGAATGAAATATGAAACCATCTCAAATTTCAGTAGGAGGTTTGCTAGTATTTATTATAAACTGCCTAAAGAAGTCCAACCTCCTGAAGTCATTGCCATGCTCCATTATGTAACAACCTTTCAATCATAATTATCTTTTCTTTTGATGGAGAGGAAGTCTATGTCTTTGCAACAGATGTTTAATAATGCTCAGGAAGTGGAAGACAATATTCAAGCATGTATGGAGCTACAAAATTAGTTTTTGGATGAGAAGTTGAAAGTTGAAGAACATGAGATTGTGCATAAATAAGAAGCTAATTTAAATCCCGATCTTTTTCATCATGAGCAAGAAACTGATTTTTTTATGTATTCATTTGTAGAGAGTCACGAAGATGAATTTGCAAATCAACTTGTTGAAGAGCAGGTTGATGTTCCAAGATTTTCCTTGTTAGATGACATTGAAGATGTCGTTGACTTGCCTATATATGATGAAGATGATGATGATTATGATGTTGGCTTCCTAGAACAACCAACTTCATGTTATCTATCAGAAAATGTTCCTTTTTATCAATGTAATGAGAGCAATCAGCCTACATATCATAGTTACAAAGAAGAAAGTATTGAATCAGTTGAAGTAAATTATTTACCTTTATGCTTTTCTTCATTTAAATTGTTGAAAGAAAATTCTAAGATCATCACTGAAGGAAAGGAATGTGTGTTGATGCCAAATCACACTAATTCACTGGAACAAATTGACAAGAAATTGTAGCAATCTTCTCATGTGTTTGATGACCCTGCTACTTTTTATGTAGGAGGTCTTTCCAGTTCAAAATTGCAGCCATTGGTTGAAGATGAATCTGAAAATGAGTATGTTCAACAATCCAAAGAAATTGAAAAATGTGCATATGACAACAGTGAAGAAAATGAATAAAGTTTTGAATTAGATGAAAGAACTTTGCCATTGTGTTTTGCATCTTTCGAATTGCTGAAGAAAAATGTTTATAATGTTTCAAATCATAAATCCTACAGGCATGATGTTGAATATGAAGAAAGCAGTGGACTTGCAAATGAAAACTATCTTCCATTATGTTTTTCTTCCTTTGAATTGTTGAAAGTAAATTATGAGATAACAGAGGAAGCATATAAGTCTGACTGCATTCACAGTGAAATTGTTTTACATGAGCACATTGTTATCAGTGAGGAAGACGAACAACCTTCTCATGCTTTTAATGACCCTATTGTTGATTACATGGAAGGTTATTTCAGTTGAGATTTGCAGTCTGTGCTCAACTACCAACCTGGAAATAAAGATGATGGTCAATCAACGTTGATGTTAGATATGGATTTCTTTCCACCAAGGGTTTCACTTCAGCCAACACTGCCTTCTGATTCAGAAAATTGTTATTTCCAACAGTCTCAACATATTTTTCTATCTCTTCGTGGAAATCAACAGGTTAAATCACATAAAAACGAGAATGCAATGGAAGGGGTGAAACATGGTTGTTGTTTTGTGAATATGTTAAGCCCTAAATAGTGGCTCATTACCCCTTAATTAGGGCATATTATATTAGTAATGTTATTTTATTTATATTGGCTTTATCCCATTAGTTGTAATTATACCTTCTAGTCCCCTATATATACCAAGGAGACATTTTCATTTTGAATCATCTTGTAATTGTACATTTATGTGGGCATAAGGAGGTTTCCCCCTCGAAGAGTCTTATTATCTGATTTTCTTTCTTTTTCAAGGTGTTGAGTACTTATTCTGAGGTTTTTCTATGCTATATTGATATTTGGTTCTTAACATATGGTATCAGAGCTCAAGGTCTTTGGGTTTCGCTGCTACATCTGAGACACCTTGGAATTTTTTCTATAACTTGTTTTCTACAATGTTTCAGAAGGAACGGCTTGGAAGATATTTAGTAGACAGATCAAGGTACGTTGGGTTAAAATTTTAGCTCCTAAGGCCTTATAATTTCGGAGATACAGCATGTGCAAGATAGGGTTCTGAAATCATCATGAACTGATTCATTGTGGAATTTTCGCTATAAAATATTTTCTGTAACGTTTAAAACCCTAAAATCTGGAGGCTATTTACAAAAATTAGTAAGGTATCTATGGTAAAAATTTCAGCTTATGGGTCATCTTAAATTTGTAGATACACCATGTGGAAGATAGGGTATATGACTAGTCCTATTGACTAGTCTCAAGAAGGTGTTCCAGGTAAAACAATCATAACTTCTTCCTAGAGTATCCAAATTGAGTGCGACTGGTTTCATTGGATAGTGGACAGTCTGTAGTATTTTTGGTATGCATGTCATAATTTTATATCATTTATTTTGTGCAAGGCGCACTATAGAAGTGAGATCTCCTAGAAAGGAAAAAAATCAGCAAGTTGTGGGGAAGTTACCGTAAATTCCACTTGGCGCATCCAATTTTGATCAGACCTGTGGCATTGCGAAGAAGAAATATCAGAGAACTACAAAAAATAAAGTTTCATACCCAGAAGGGATGAAAATTTAGAGATACAGCAGAAGAAATATTGTCTAGCAGAACCACCTCAAATTCAAGGTTCAAAAGTGATACTTGGCCAACATGCCACCCAAAAAGGGAACTTCTACACCAAATAAGCCTCCAGAAAATCCTAATTGGACTCTTTATGAAGGTGAAGAAATACGTAGGGACATAAATGATTTACAAAAGAAGACAGTAACAAAAGATGAACTACAAGAGATGGAAGCTAAGTTGGAGGCAATAAATACTAAGATTGATGGTTTAAAAGAGGAGATCATGGAAGGATTGAAAAATTTCATAATAGAGAGGAAACCTGAAAGTGAAAATGTATCCCATGAAATTCATGATGAGGACACAAGGAAGGTGAATCAAGAATGGAGAAACTCTAACTTTGGGTTGAATACCAACCACGTTCCTAAGATCGATATGCAGAAGTTTGATGGCAAGGACCCTATCACATGGATACTTCAGATGGAACAATTATTTGATCTACATAATGTTCTACATACACAAAAGGTACAAATTGCTTCTTTATATTTAGAACCTAATCAATTGTTGAAATAATGTAACTGCAAAGAGCATTCTTATTATTATCTTGTTATTGGATTAAATCCCCATTGTAGATTAATCATGTCATTATTATTATTGGATTAAATCCCCATTGTGGATTAATCATGTCATTATTATTATTATTGTTATTGGATTAATCCCCATTGAGGATTAATCATGTTGGTGATTGTATAAGGACCAAATCCCCTTTTGCGGATTGGTCATCGGACAATTACAAAGTGTTTAATAAGAAGTCAGCCCCAACAGTTATAATGGAAGACCCAGAATTAATTAAAGGTGGGTTTACCCACCCAGAGTGAGAGGTAGGCCCTGCCAGATTGTGACCTTTCACACGTGCCAGGTTGATATAAATAAGAGGCTAGCGCCTCACTTCTTACACACACTCACTTGTTCATTCTCTTATGAGGCAAGTTGCAATTAGAAGTTGGAGAGAGGAGAAGAAGAGTGGCACATCTCTTGGGGAGGACTTTCTGTATT
>ML788159.1:597303-612261 GCA_009831015.1 Picea engelmannii | reverse complement strand
AAGATATCCCAAAAACAACATTCCGAACTCATGAAGTCCATTATGAATTTTTGGTCATGCCTTTTGGCCTTACAAATGCACCTTCCACATTCCAAGGGTTGATGAATTCCATTTTCAAGCCCTTCCTTCAAAAATTTGTGTTACTATTTTTTGATGATATAATAATCTATAGAAAGTCTTGGGAGGATCATGTGCGACATGTTGACAAGGTGCTACAACTACTAAAGGAGCAACAACTATATGCCAAACCATCCAAATTTTTCTTTGGAGAGAAGGAGGTAGAGTATTTGGGTCATATTGTATCTCATGAAGGTGTCAAGGTAGACCCTAACAATATTAAGGCCATGATGGACTGACTATTATCGGACTAATCGGTAGGTGTGGACACTAACTGATCTCCCTAGATCCACCTAGATCTAGAACAAAACACATCAGAACATGACATTTTCCTTAAGTTTTAGATATTGAATTTACTAACTAAAGAGGGATGAGTGACATGCCGTTTAAATGTCGCTTCCTCTCACCATCGCCATCCTAGCTCCATTCCAATGCTCATACAATGATGAACCTACAAAAGAATGCAATCAACAAAAGTGATAGCAATAACATAAACTCAATATAAACCTATGTATGTGATCAAGGAATCATACAATAAAACACAACAAGCTTTATAGGAAAGAATCATATTACTGTATCATATTAAATGTGAAAGAGAGATTACAACCATGGCCTTGATGTCATAAGGTCCCTTCCAACTGTCCTTTATTCCCCACACACTTTAACTCCAAGAATTTCGAGAGCACAGATCTGATAGTATTTACAATCTATCTTGACAAAGCAAATCTCAAAGCCACTCTAAGCAAGTTAATAATCCCAAGCCAAATCCAACTTAGCAAAAGATCCAAAGCTCCAAGCTAACCTTCTCCATGAGAGCTCCTCTCCTTTTATAAGATGAAGAGGATAAGTTGAGGAGGTTAGGATGATCCCACTAAATCACGAAATCGAGTAAGATCCAAACCATTCAGATGCCACCTCACCATGGAAGTTTCTCCTTCTAGAAGATTTGAGAAAATGCTTGTTTTTCCCACGTGTAGGCATTCTCGCACCCTGCCTATAGAGAAACTTGCCAACCTCCCGCAACCCAGCTATGGTGCAACCTATGAGAATTAGACATTCTCGCACCCTGCCTATATAGCAACCTGCGAACTTCCTTTTTTATGGGGTTTTTACAAAGGAGAATGCAACATCTTTTCTCAGGAAAAGTTCTTTTGCCTTCCTTCTTCAGGAACTCAGGCCACTGACCCTTCTGAAGACAACAGATAGGTTTACATCATTAACGATCATAGGGATGATGAAAATAATGTGTAACAGAGAGCCCCCCAAAGTATGAAGTTAGAACAGAGTGATAACTGAAATACTTTGTCGATGTGTGTAGGGAACAAGGAACAGTCAGTCGGAAACCTACCAACAAACAAGTAAATACAGTACAATAATATATCATCACTGAGGTAGGCATTCCCATACTCAGAATACAAATGACTCAAAGCATAAATTTCGACATGCGAAGACCCATGTCAAATAAGACAGGTCATGGCCATGAAACATACACTGTGGATCCATGTCGATATGACTCAAATCTGAACATAGCCACCAAAAATACACTGTGGATCTATGTGTTAAAGACTCAAATTTGAACATAGCCACTAGACATACAATGTGGATCTATGCAACAGTACACTAAATATACTCCAACACAACCTGGATCTGTCAAAAAATATCCAGGGTCTTCATGTCCACCACTCTATAGTACGAATCTAACCATGTGATTACATGTGTCGAAGTCGAACATGGTAGAGACCACTTGATTACCGGTCATTAGTGTATACCGTTAACAAGCATGAGGGAAATCATCATTAATGTCAATGACTCCCAAGGTACACTAGTACAATCCAACGAATGTGAATTAATGAGCTGAAGTCGAACACTCGACAGAATCACCCGATCAGGGGTCAATAATGAAAACCCACTGTCGAAAGCGAGGAAACCTGCCATTGAGGCATGCAAGTTCCAAGGTACCAAGTAGTTTCTAAGTCTAATTCCTGGATAATGAGTTGAATTCGACAGGAAAACACTCATCATAGGAGGGCCTTAATGTATCCCCCATCAATGACACAAAATAGGTAAAAAGATTTGATGTAGGTCAGAGTAACAAGTGATTTAGGACTGACTCAGGGATGGTCGATGCAATAGAAGGCCTAAAGACTACAGAAATGGTCGACGCAATAGAAGGATTTCTGGGTTGAACTTCTCTTTGAACATATTGACGACACGACAACTATCTTGGAAACACTGACTTAACAACAAGGATCACAGACTGATTTGTAATCTTATAAAGGAGTATGATCAGGAGACAAGTGGATTTTCCAACCTAGACACAAAGCGAGTGAAAGGGTGTCATGTTCAAAAGCGACTCTTTCATGGAATATAGGTTTAGACACAATTCTTTCCCAATTTTTCCCCCACCATTTCTGGTGAGTACCTCTTTATTTTTACGCAAGCTTGAGGAGGATAACATATGCTTGTAATGTAATCTCATCCTTCAGATGAGTCCCTCGGAGTATGTTTAACGAACCCTAAGAAGGAGTGGTTCGATCCCATATGGGCCTTTCGATGTTTGCTTTATGAGTCCAAAGAAAGAAAACTCAGGGGTTTTTCATGTTTATAGAGTCTAAAAAACACTTAAAGAGAACTCTCTCAGTTTCTTTTTCGGAAAGTAGCCTGATGAGACCAAAAAAGAGATAAATTATCACTCAACAAATGTTTTCTTCAAATACTTTAATGAGCGTGAAGAGAACAAGGTTGCTCGACAATCTTTTCATGTTTAGAGAGTCTGAAAAGAGCTTAAAGGGAACTCCAATGGGTTCCTTTTTTGTATAACCTTTATGAGTCCGAAAAAGTGATAAAAGTATACTCGGTTACATTCTCACGTATTTACGAGCATGAGAAAGATCAAAGACTAAGCTCGGTAACTTATTCTCATGTATTTACGAGCATGAGAAAGAACAAAGACTAAGCTTGGGATTGTTTTCATTTTTACGCAAGCTTTAAAACAAAACAAAACTATGCTTGGAATAGATTTTAATTTTTACACAAGATTAAAAACTAAACAAAACTATGCTTGGACCTGGTTTCATTTTTACACAAGATTAAACCAGAGGAAATTATGCTTGAGGTAAGTGGTTTCATTTTTACACAAGCTTGAACCATAGAAAACTATGCTTGAACTTCCCAACACATTATCTACGAATTCACATGGTTGGTACTTAGCCCCCATCTTAAGAATCTAGCAAATCAACTTCAGCATGAAGTCCAGAGGCTAAGGCAAATGCCCCCAAAACTTCATTTCATCCAACTGCAAAGGAGAATGAAATGAAGCTTCAAGTACTAGACGAAGGACTTGACTCAAATAGAGAGGGGGAAAACTATTTCATTTTTTAACGAGCTTGACATAGAAACAAGAACTATGCTCGTAGCCTCTGTTTCATTGTTTAATGAGGTTTCTACAGAGACAAAAAAAACTATCCTCGTAAGTGGTTTAATTTTTTAACGAGCGTGAAATCAAAAAACCATGCTCAAAGACATGTATTTCATTTTTTAACGAGGTTGCCTCAGAGACGCAAAAACTATCCTCAGACCTCTCTTCTTGATCATGGATTCCAAGAGGACAATGCTCTGGAATGACACCATGTCAAAGGACAAAACTCAGTCATGGCTTCCAAGAGGCCTTCACTGGAAGGAAGAAGCACACTCTGGAAGGACACCATGTCGAGGGTCGCGACATGAGTAAAGAGATCAGGCTCTAACAACCCTATCAAAGAGATCACCATGTCAACTCCTGGATCTAAGTCATCAGAAGTTGAAGCCATGGGTGAAAATGCCACATAATTGACCTGTGACGGGGGAAATACCATCTTCATATAAGAACCATTCAAGGAGGCAATCCAGGCGGGGTCAATGAATGAAAGTTGATCAATAGTCACAACTCGTCCATCATGAGGGAAAGATATCACACGAAAAAGAGTAGACACAATAGATTTCATGGCATAGACATAATCTCGCCCAAGGAGTAAAGCGAAATCCAAGGGGTCTTGGACTACCATGACATCAATAAAGACAGTTTTCCCTCCCAAAGTTACAGGAAAATGAGGAAGGGTCCCTAAAGGTTGACTAGTTTATCTGTTAAAAGCTAATAGATTTTGTGTAACCAGTGCAAGCGAAGGATAACCCAAATCTTGCCAAGCAATGGAGGACAAAATACTAACAGACGAACCTTCATCTATCAACGTCTAAAGAATGTCCTGACCACAAACTTGCACTATAATCTGGAAAGGAATGTGAGAGGGAAGACGAAGGCCAGTTAGCACACCCCAATCAAAACTGATGGCCTCATTACTCGGTTTGAGATTTGCTTTGTCAAGATAGATTGTAAATACTATCAGATCTGTGCTCTCGGAATTCTTGGAGTTAAAGTGTGTGGGGAACAAAGGACAGTTGGAAGGGACCTTACAAAATCAAGGCCATGGTTGTAATCTCTCTTTCACATTTAATATGATACAGTAATATGATTCTTTCCTATAAAGCTTGTTGTGTTTTATTGTATGATTCCTTGATCACATACATAGGTTTATATTGAACCCTAAACAATTCTAAAGAAAACACACGCTTTGTAATTGAAATACACTCAAAGCAAGAGACTAATCCTTCAAAACCAAACAAAGAAAAGATGGATAAAAGCAACTTAAAGAATGTCAAGAAGACTATAAACAGAGCAATATAGGCTCCAAAAGTTCAAGCTAACCTTCTCCATGAGAGATCCTCTCCTTTTATAAGATGAAGAGGATAAGGTGAGGAGGTTAGGATGATCCCACTAAATCATGAAAGCGAGTAAGATCCAAACCATTCAGATGCCACCTCACCATGGAAGTTTCTCCTTCTAGAAAATTTGAGAAAACGCTTGTTTTTCCCATGTGTAGGCATTCTCGCACCCTGCCTATAGAGAAACCTGTGAACCTCTCGCAACCCAGCTATGGTGCAACCTGGAAGAATCAGGCATTCTCTCACCCTGCCTATATAGCAACCTACGAACTTCCTTTTTTATGGGGTTTTTACAAGGGAGAATGCAACCTCTTTTCTCAGGAAAAGTTCGTCTGCCTTCCTTCTTCAGGAACTCAGGCCACTGACCCCTCTGAAGGAAATAGATAGGTTTACATCATTAACAGTCATAGGGATGATGAAAATAATGTGTAACACTGGCCAATTCCAAAAACATTGAAGAATCTTAGAGGATTTCTGGGTTTGATAGGTTACTACCGCAAGTTTGTTCGATACTATGGAAGAATAGAAGAACCTTTAATGACACTAACTAAGAAGGATGCATTTTCATGGACTCCAGAGGAAACTAAATCTTTTGAACAACTTAAAGAGGTGATGTGCAAAGCTCCTGTCTTGACCACTCCAGACTTCACAAAAACCTTTATTTTGGAATGTGATGCCTCGGGAAATGGAATTTGTGTTGTCCTGATGCAAGAAGGAAGGCCCTTGGCTTTTGAAAGTCAACAAATCAAGGGAAAGGACTTACACAAACCCATTTATGAGAAGGAAATGATGGAAATACTACATGCATTGAAGAAATGGCATCCTTACCTAATAGGTAGTCACTTCAAGGTCAAAATAGATCATGATAGTCTTAAATACTTCTTGGAACAAAGACTATCTTCATAAGAACAACAAAAATGGGTAACCAAGATATTGGGTTATGATTTTGAAATCGTCTATAAAAAAGGGAAGCAAAATGTTGTGGCAGAAACACTCTCAAGGAAGGATGAATATGTTGAGGCCTTTCTCTGTGCTATCTCAATCATCCAACCCGATTGGATAATAGAAGCAAGGGATTAATGGAAGAATGCTGAAAAAGTGTGGACTCTCATTCAAAGGTTGCAGCAGGATTCCAGTACATCAGATACATTTACATGGAAAAATGATTCACTATGGTACAAATATCGCTTATATTTATGTAATAAATCCAAACTCAAACAAAAGGTACTATTGGAATTGCACACCTCTCCAGTAGGAGGGCACTCAGGATTTTTAAAAACCTACCATAGGGTCAAGAAAGAATTTTTTTAGGATGGCCTTAAAAATGATGTTCAAAGGTTTGTGGCAGAATGTTTGGTTTGCCAACAAAATAAGGTGGAAACAATTAAGACCCTGGGTCTTTTACAACCATTAGCCATCCCAAGTCAGTGTTGGGAGGAGGTTTCCATGGACTTCATCACAAGGTTATTGAAGTCTGAATGAAAGAGTGTCATCATGGTGATTATTGATAGACTGACCAGGTACGCACACTTTTGTGCACTCTCTCATCCCTTCAAAGCTAGTACAGTTGCCACCGCATTCATGGAGACAGTCCAAAAGCTACATGGCAACCCAAAGATTATTGTAAGTGACAGAGATCCCATCCTCACTGGACATTTTTGGACATAATTATTTTCTTTTTTGGGTACTCAATTGGATCATATTTCATCCTATCATCCTCAATTTGATGGACAAACTGAGATAGTGAACAAATGTCTAGAAGGCTACTTTCGTTGCTTCATCTCTGATAAACAAAAACAATGGTTCAAATGGTTACCCTTGGAAGAATAGTGGTATAACACTTCCTTTCATACTGCAACAAAAATGACACCATTTATGACACTCTATGGATACCACCCTCCTTCCATAACTTCTTCTCTAAAAGAAAAATCTAAGGTTCAAGCAGTGCAAGATCACATCGAGCATCAACAACAAGTTCTCCAAATATTAAAGGACAACCTGACCATGGCACAAAATCATATGAAAAAACAAGCAGATACACATTGTAGTGAAATAAGTTTTGAAGTAGGGGATTGGGTGTTTTTAAGACTACAACCATATAAACAGATGTCCCTCAAGCAAGCCAAGAATGATAATAAATTATCACCAAAGTACTATGTCCCTTATAAAGTGTTTCAAAAGATTGGTACTATGGCATACAAATTAGAGTTGTCTGCATCTTCACGAGTACACCTAGTTTTCCATGTTTCGTGCTTAAAGAAGGTTATAGGTGACAAGATCCCAGTTCAAACTATATTTCCATAACTTGACGATGAAGGAAAAATCATATTGGATACTGAAACCATCACTGACACAAGAATTTGCCAGCTGAGGAATAGATTCATTTCAGAGTATCTCATTAAATGGAGGAAACTATCGGCTGAAGATTCCACTTGGGAAGATGAGTCTTTTATACAGAAGCATCCAAAGTTACTCAAGCGTTGCAGATAACACTTGTCTCAAGGGGAGGGGCATGTTAAGCCCTAAATAGTGGCTCATTACCCCTTAATTAGGGCATATTATATTAGTAATGTTATTTTATTTATGTCAGCTTTAGTCCATTAGTTGTAATTATACCTCCTAGTCTCCTATATATACCAAGGAGACATTTTCATTTTGAATCATCTTGTAATTGTACATTTATGTGGGCATAAGGAGGTTTCCCCCTCGAAGAGGCTTGTTATCTGAGTTTCTCTCTTTTTCAAAGTGTTGAGTACTTATTCTGAGGTTTTTCTATGCTATATTGATATTTGATTCTTAACATAATATTTTAAAGGATCCATTTGCAGTTTTGGTGGAGGAGATAAACAGTCCCAATGCTTTTAATTTTTTGAGATTTGAATTTATAGATAATTTTTCGAATGACTTATCAGTAAACAGGCTTTGGAGAAAGAATGTGCAAAGAAACCAAAAAGTGGATAAAGTGCTTGCATGGTTGCATTGACATTTTGATTTCACTTGATTCACATATTTTTCAACAGTTAGGGTAGGTGGGAGTGTGAATAAGATTGGTACTACGATCATTTCTTTTAGCAATTTGTAGTTTTCATTTTTAGCTTAATTTCAGATTTCAGTTTGGAGCATATACAGTTTTGGGTTTTCAGTGGATCCAGGTTACAAGTTACAGTTGGAAAGTTGAGTTTGGGAGAAGCCCAATGGGTAGGCACCTGGTCTACTGTTCTTTGCTACCTCACAGGGAGGATAACATCCCCATTGTAGCCAGTTGTTAGCACCATGTTTTTCATAACTAAGGTTATAGGTTTGTCAACAATTTGCAAAGTCATGCATGTTAGCACCCATATTGTTTTTATGACTGGCAGCATCTAACATCTCCAAGGGTCAGTTTCAAAAGGAAGCTTATCATTTATTTTTTCCATTTCCATTTACAATTGCGTGCTGCAAAATTTTCTACGCATTGCGCAGAGAACTTCATTGTGCAGTGTATTTTGTCGCGCAATAGATTTCCATCGCGTAGTGGATTTCGTCGCGCAGTGGATGTTGTTGTGCAAAGAATTTTGTCGTGTAGTGGATTTCCTCATGCAGTGGATTTCGTCATGCAGTGGATGATGTCTTGCATAGGATTTTGTCATGCAATGGATTCTATCGCCCAATGGATTTTCCTACGCAAAGGCTACAGATCGCATTGTGCAAATTATTGTTTTAGTGGTCAACTTCAAGATCATTTTTTTACCAATTGGAGAGGAATTTTTAAAATCCCCAAGAGGTTTTTGTCGAGGAAAAACCAAATAATAAAAACCTCTCTCATATTTGCAAAAGGTGTCATAGTTTGGGATATTTGAAGGAATCTTTGAGACCTATTTTTCAGTTTTCGTGATTTCCTGTCCGAGACATGTTTTTGCGACACGTATTCCAGCCAACCGGAGATGAATTTCAAGAAACATAGACAGCGTTTTCTTTATAACGATCTTAAATACAAAAATATGTCTCAATTTTGGAAAATTGTTTTTTACTAGTGATATATGATGTCATATTTAACTCCTATTTTCCCAGTTTGTTGTGAAATACGCTGCGGTTTTTGTTGTAGGTTATTGTTGCGTAGTAGACTTGTTGTGCAAGGGTGATAGAGAATCCAACAGTGCACACGATGAATTATAACAACCATACGGTTCAATTTTGATCATGATAAATGATTGTAAAGAATATTCCGGTTACGGTTATGATTTGATAAAGTCAGGTTTTCTATTTTTAGTGAATCCGTTGAAGTTATTGTTCTCTTTCAAAGAAAATGGATCCATGATTCTAGGAGGGAGTAGTTAGACCCTAGCAGCTGAGAGTGACATTAGTTTTCTATATATGGGGATAATTTTCATGTAAACAAGGCTGGTTGGAAAAATTGGTATATACAGTAGCTATTGTATGAAATTTGAGTTTTGACCAAAACTTGATGCAAAGGTCCTGCAACTTGATGAAAAGATTCTAATTGTAGCAGTCATATGTATTGTGCCTCTTTTCTTTACGTATGTTCTTCCTGTAATCTTAATTCATATATTTTTCTGTCTATTTTCAGAATGAATTTTCGAACCTGTGGATTTGCTACGCAACACCCCTTGTTCATGCCACTTAGACAACATGTTTTCTTCTAAAAGCTAACTCTGAATTCGCTCGCAGCAGTGCTCCGAGTTACTTCCTGTTTTTTCTCCCCCACCACACATTACGATGTTACGCTGAAGACTATTTCTCACTTATCCTTATCCTCTCAAGTCCATTCACCGAGTCATTTGTCTTTATCATTTCATCGAATCGACTCCATAGCCCATGTCTTACTTTCTTGTGCCAATATAACCAGAACTTATTTCTCAAAGGTGTTAAATCTAGCCAAGAGATTTAAATCCATATCCCGTGCTGAGACCGTGTCTCCCAAGAGATCCCTCTCCAGATTCAAAAGGCTAGTTTCGGGTCTCAAAGTTGGTTGAAACAATTACCTTCGTCGTCTATTTATTAGCCAAATAGATTTACGGAGTGTTAACACCTGGAATGGCTACTGGAGATGCTACAAGACGTACATTTCCAACCCACTGATGGTGCAATTATGCATTGCATTATCGTTGGTTTTGCAGAAGGGAGGCGCTGGATTGAAGAGGCACACCAATTAACATTTTTCATGGCTTCTACAACAACCTTCTGGTTTCGACACTCAACTTTACTCAGTTCAAAATGGATTAGATTTATTTGTGTGCTATGAGACATTTATCTATACAACATAGTTACCAACTTAATGAGAACTGTGACCTCAAAACGAGAACTCTAGCCCTTAAAACCCATATGTTTGCATAAAAAACATGAAAATCACCCCCCAAATCAAAAAGTGTTGCTATCGGTAGCACCATTTTTTGTAACCGGGTCAAAATTACAACTTTTTTCAAGCATGAGCTTAAATGATCAAATGGCTTCTCAAACAAACTTTAAAATCAACCCCCAAATCAAAAAGTGGTGTTGTCGGTAGCACCATTGTTTGTAACCAGGTTAAAATTACAATTTTTTTCAAGCATGCGCTTAAAGGATAAAATGGTTGCTCAAAAAAACTCTAAAATCAACCCCCAAATCAAAATGTGGTGCTACTGATAGCACCAATTTTTCTGACTGGGTCAAAATTACAACTTTTTTCAAGCATGGCCTTAAAACATAAAATAGTTGCTTAAAAAAACCTTAAAATCAACACTTAAATAAAAACATGACGCTACCTAAAGAAAAATGTTTTTTCTAATGCTAAAATTACAGCTAATTACGACCTAATTCAAACTGTGGCCTTGACAACAAATCCCTACACAAATAAAAAACTCAAAATTAGATCCTAAATGGTCACTTGAAAATTTATTTACTAACCTTTTTTTTTTCTTTTCTTAAATTTGCATTAAATAAATAAAGAGAAAAGAGAAAATCTGTATTTTTTAATGAAGACAAAAACACATTTAAAAAAATATATTCAAAATCCAAATTAAAAAAAAAAACAACAACAAAACTTAACAAAATGGTGAAAAGCAAAGAAAAACTAAAAATAAATGGGAAAAAAAAATTAAAATTTGACCAGAAAACAATAATTTAAAACAAAAATTCTTTTTTTTCTTAAAAAAAAAAAATTACCTTCAACTTAAATTTAAAAAAAAAAAAACAAAAAAACACTAAAAAAAAAAAATCAATAAAATATTTAAAAAAAAAACTTCTGAAATAAAACATATTTTACAAAACTAAATTAAAAAACCTTAAATTTTTTATTTATTTTCATAGATATCTAGAAAAAAATCATATTTATATATTAAAACATATAAACATATATAATATCATGTAGTCAGCCATATGCTTTGAAATTAATCAATAGTTTGGCTCTGCATTTTCTATTCCATAAGGTTGTTTATTTTAAACAATTCAAACGAGTGAGAAAATGCCCTTTCTGAATTAAAAACAAATTTTTCTTTGCAATGGAAAATCGTGGATTTCAATGTATTGAAACTTCATGGTTTCTATTCGATTTTCCTATGTATCTCTCCTATGTTTTGCATAGAGAAATTGTTATATATCATCATAAATTAGTATTAATATTGGTCTAAGTTTATAATGAAGTATTAAATAAAAGATTCCATATTACAATATCTTGTAAATTGTGATCTTAGTGGAACAATGGGCGAACACACCACATCGGATCGAGAGAAATGTCACGCGCTAATACAAAATAATTATTTTAAATATGATGAGATGTTAGCATTATAATTTACAGTTAAGGCTTAAATGTGCGTACGGCATAGTTGGTTTTAGCACATGGCTTCACTGCTACAACCGAACTAAAAGTAGACAAAATACAAAATACTAGCACATGGCTTCACTGTTACAACCGGACTAATAGTAGTGTAATACAAAATTTTACTTTAAGGTTTTCAATGTCAGGTTCAACAGCTTATAATCGATAATTAATACACTGTATGTGTCACGGAACTTGGGTCAGGCTTGTGGAGTGGTTGGCGCGATGTCGGACATCATCCCAACCTCCTCGCAGGCTTGGCCCAAGTCCCATGGGCGGCATCACCTCAACCCCAACCCTCCGTGAGCCTGGCCCAAATCTCATAAACACTCACGGGACCTGGGTCAGGCTCATAGGAGATTGGTGCGATATGACTTGAGCCAAACCCACAAAGAAACTGGGGTGATAACCAACATCTCACCAACCCCCCACGACCCTGACCCAAATCCCATGACACATATCAAAACATATAAATATATTTTTTTATATATAAAACATATAATATATATAACATATATATTATATGTTTTATATATTAAAACATATATTATATATGTTTTAATATATAAAATATAATGTGCCTTTCAATAGCCTCAAAATCGCAATAGCTCAAAAAAATACGGAATTCATTACCTGTCTCCAAGAACCAACCTTGAACCATTTAAACAATTGGAACATATCAAAACATATAAATATATTTTTTATATATAAAACATATAATATATATAACATATATATTATATGTTTTATATATTAAAACATATATTGTATATGTTTTAATATATAAAACATATAATTATATTTGTTTTATATAATAGAACATATATAATATATGTTTTATATATATAAAACATATATATTATATGTTATATATATATGAAACATATATTATATATGTTTTATATATATACAATGTGAGTGGGTTTAATGGTTAATAACATGTGTTTTTTCTTAGGAGGTCACAAGTTCAAATCCAGTTTAAAAAAAAAAAAAAACAATTGAAAGTTTGAAAATAGATTAAAAAACATAGTTGAGAAAAAATAAAAAATAAAAAAATTGAACAATTTGAAAATATATGGAAAAACAAGCATTTAAAAACAAAAAAGTGGAAATCTTATGTAAAATTTCAAATATAAAAAAACCACCTAAAAAGGAGGGGGGTGCTACCCGTAGCACCATTTTTAAAAACAAGGTAAAAAACTTGACCCCCCAAAAAACAAGAACTTTGTAGAGTTCTCTTTAAGTTGGTAACTATGTTATACGTGGTGGGGTGGAGGTTTTAACAGTGGAATGTCCGAAGCTTGAAACTCTAAATTTGGCGCTAGATACCAATATGTAGGATCTGAGAATAAATGGAATGTTGTTTCGCGAACTTTCATATTCAGTTTTTCAAATTGAAATGTAGTATGGCAGCAATGTTGTTGGATTGTGGTTGTATTTGGGTTATCGGAAGCCATTAAATTTTTTAGCAGAAAGAGTTCTAGACATACTGGGGGCCTTCATAACATTGAAGGTGTTATACATCTATGGTTTGTGGTTGCTTGAAAGGGAAAACGAGAGGGTATTTCTCATTCACAATCTGCTCGAGAGACTCCCTGAACTTGCGCGACTACAAGTGGGCAGCATGCTTAATCTGGTAAGATCAACAAAAAATATCATGCAGGAAACAAATAGAATAGGTTCCATTTCATAAAGAGTGGACATAGATGCAAAGATCCATTGGGTTATTCCAAAAAAAAAAAACAATTCTCTCGCCTAAAGGCCTTGTTTTTGTGCAATTTCTATGCATGTTTTTTGTGTTCATTTTTGGTTCATGCTTTTTACCATAGGTTTAGCTTTGATTTTGTCTTGAATCTTGTTGGATTTAATGTAAGAGTTGTGTTAACACAAAAATTCAAGAGAAGGTGAAAATTAAGTTACCGAAACAGACACACCACGCTCCAGACATCGGATGGCTTCAACTAGAAAGGGTCGAGCTTGAAGGTTTAATCCTTCACAACCTTCTTAGGAGTAGTTTGCCTTCATCTCTCTTGGATTTTGCAGGGGGGAAACATCCTCTTTCCTTTGGATAGGATGTCGTTACATCAAGTTGCCTTGTTCATATTCTTCAGCACTCTAGTGTTGCGACTTCCGTCTGTATCTCTCTGTGCCCAAAAAAAACTCCATCAATCGGAAACTCTGGCGCGACTCGAGCAGGACAAATCGAGTTGTCCCCTTTTCTGCTTCTAGATCTAAACATTGTATAACTTGGATTAGGCTTGTGTTGATCAAGAAGATATTCCTCTTGAATGCTTGGGTTTTCAGGTGCATTAATGCTTTCATTATTGCTATCAACACTAGCACAATTTATTGAATTTTGCATTCCCAACACAATCTTTGAAGCCATTTCTTTGTTTAACTTAAAATCAACCTTTCTACACACAATTTTTTCAGTCGATGATGGATTAGTAGAATCTATCAAGTGGGTTGGAGGAGACCTCACATCTCCTTTAGCCAGGTAGAAAGCAATGTGTAGGGCGGTGGCAAGGCACTTTGCATGGAGGTAGCCAGGTACAAGGATTTGTGCATGGCGGTGGGAGATGGTAGCTAGGTGGAAGGTGCTAGTAGTATCTTAAACTGTTGGGTACACATCGTGCAGACTGTCGAGTACATATCGTGCAAAGTGGCAGGTAGGCGATGGACCTTAATCACATTTATTTATTTTTTAAATGAATTTTAAATAGTGAGAATTAAAAAAAAAAAATTCCCTCCACCAATATATTAGTTGGTGAAGAACAATAAAAAAAAATAAAAAATATAAATTTTTGAAAATCATAAAAATAATTTTTATTTTTTCAAAAATAAAAATTAATAAAAATAATCTTGTAGAATTTATAAAATGATACAAAATGTACCACTTAATATTACAAAATGTACCACTTAATATTACAACATTATAAAAATAATATAAAAATAATTTATACACGTAGATTTTGTTTCTAATTATTTATTTATAGTAAACATGGCACACTTTATAAAATTGTTATATTAAATTGTAATATTAATAAAATAATATTAATAAAGGGAAAAACTAATATTTCACAACATTATAAAAATAATTTATACATGTAAATTTTCTTTTCTAATTCTTTATAGTAAACATGACATACTTTATAAAACTATTTTATTAAATTGTAATAATCTATATAGTTAAAATAATTATTAAAATATATAGAGAGAGATAGAATTTACACATGTAGATTTTGTTTTCTAATTCTTTATATTAAGCATGGTACACTTTATAAAAATAT
>ML788159.1:584663-597253 GCA_009831015.1 Picea engelmannii | reverse complement strand
TTTTATTTGTTTTAATTTATAATTTTTTTTATTAATATTATATTTTTAAATTCATCAATAATAATAAGCATTTCCCCATTTAATAAATAATTCTTTATTTTATTAAAAATTGTTAAAAATAATATTTATATAAATGAATAAAAATATTTTGTATACAAAATTTATGATATATATGAAATAAATATATAAATAAATAAGATTAAGTTTTAGTAAAATATCAATAATGGAAAATTTAAATAGAAAAAAATGTGATATAGTAAAAAAAATTTATATGTAAAAAATTTATCTTTCCAAAAATCAAAATAAAATAATCTATCTAATTTATTAATTTAAAACATATGATTATAAATATTTTGATATTAACTTAAATTAATTGTTTTAAAAAGTGTATTTAAAAGTTTTAAAATTTAGTTAATTTTAAATAATTTAATTGGTTAAAGTGTAAGTTGAGTTCAATACCATTAAGATTTGTTTAATGGAGAGGACATACTCAAAAATCGAACTATATTAAATATTGGAATAATACGAAAGAGTGTACCATGCCATGACTATTATACTGGTAGGAACGAGTGTACCATGCCATGACTCTTATACTGGTAGGGATGAACGTCCATGCCCATGACTCTTATACTGGTAGGCAAAGAAGCCCCTGATTGGCTCCTAGACTTGCGCTGAGAGCCACTTTGCCTTGCGAAGCACCGTCGGTAAGGTCAGGTCGCCTAACGCCTAGCTTTGCTTGGTGCCTAGCGCATCCTAAAGCCCATATAAAGACCCCATAGTTGAACAACCTTACTCACATCTCAAGAGGGACTCCATAGAGCTAAAAGATCATACTCACATCTCCTAATAGAGTAGGACTCAATAGAGCCCATACTCACATCTCCTAAAGGACTTGGACTCCATACGGCGTTACTACTCTTAACCATTAAGATCTGTTTAATGGAAAGGACATACTCAAAAATCGAACTATATTAAAGATCGATGGTGTAATATGTATTACATATTACATATAATATTTAATACATGTTATATGTCATACATATTAAATAGGTAATACATATCACTTATGTTATATGTATTAAATATAACATGTTTCCCATTTGATTTTGACGAAATAATAATGAATACATTTCTTAAAAAAAATCAATTTTATTTTAATTAAATAAAAGTGAAAAAATATAATTTCAAAAGATTGATTAATAATTTTTTAATCTTTAATTAAAAAAATTAACCAAACTCTTCTTACTTAAAAAGGAAAAGACACTTGTTGTTAAATATGTTGTGGTTTTCTTATTAAAACATTTCGTAACTTTGCTTGCATAGTTTTTCCTTTCTTTGAATTATATGTAAACATTAAAAATCATGATTAATTGTTTATGAAGTGGATAATGTTTATTTGTTATATAAATGAATATAATAATAATAATAATAAAATTTCTCATTATTTAATTTTAATAATAATAATAATTTCTTCATAACATTAGTTACACTTATCAATATACTTTTTTAAAAATGTTTAAAAAAAATAAAAAAAATGATCTTTTAAGTATTGTCAATTTCTAATTTATTCATGGTTATGAAAAAATAAGTGTGTTAAGTACAAGTGGGTTTAATGGTTGAAAACATGTGTTTCTTCCTAGGAGGTCAAAGGTTCAAATCAATAAAGGGTAGAGTATGTACACCTCCCTAGACTTTAACAGTCAAACCCTAGATTATAAAATAATTATAATGTTAATATGGTTATTGTAAGGTTTTGGGAGCTTAGTTCGAGGTCCAATTTGGACATGAAGAAGTTCATGTGAGATGTATAAAGGTTTATAACTTCATTTAAAAATAAATACTGTTGTAGTAGGATTTCATGGTTATGATTATAAAATAATTATAATATTAATATGGTTATTATAAGGTTTTGGGAGCTTAGTTCGGGTGCACGTACTTTCACCACAGTCCAAATTGGACAAGAAGGATGCTCTATAAAAATGAGCAAACATAAGTCTTCATATAGGGGAGAGTTGGGGTTCCTTGGGCGTATGACATACCAAGAAGCCACTCCACCCAAGGTGCCTTGCGATGCAAGTCAAACAATAGACGGTTTGACAAAGAGTTTAGGGAAAAACTTGTTTCTCCACCAAATAAGGAAAATTGACTAAGGCATGGGGGCACACTTAAGAGAGTCGACCCACCTCACCTAAGGGGCGCGCACACCCAAGAGGATGAGTCGGTTTGACAGATGGGGCATGTCAGCATGAGGGGCGCACCAAGGTTGGGTGCGTTTATCCCAAGGGGCACAACCATTAACGAGTGCATGGGTTCATTTGAGTGGCTGAGTCCGTGAAGGGGTGTGATGATTCATTTGGGTGATTGGGTCAGCAAAGGGACGTGGAAATTCATTTCGACGCATGGGTTCACGAAGGGGCAGGACACCCCCAAATGATGCAATGGTGACCTTTGGAGAGCCTATAAGAGAACAAGGGCTCACAACTAAGGAAGGAAAGTTTTGGGAAGACAAGGAGAGTAAGAGAGCTCTAGGATTTTGAGGTAGACGAAGAGGAGGAGCTCCCTCAAGGAGCCAAGTCACTCCACCTGGGAGGACTTTTGTTGCCTTGAGGTGGATTCGTTGGATAGAGTTGGGTGAACTTCTCTTGGGTTGATTTTGTGGAAGTATAGAAACACAATTTTTTTGGAGGCATGTGTGAGGCATAACCAAAATCTGTGAATTCTACGGAAACAGAGAGGTTGATTCTATGGAAACAAAGGGATATCAAGTCTGTAGTTGGAGGCACATCTGAGGTGCACTGCAGGTGGTTGTGGATATGGTGGAGACAGATATTCTTGGTAGTCATATGTGTATGAGTGTCTTGGTGAGGTGAGGTGAGTTATTTGACTCCACCATGTTGTAAACCGAGTCGGTAGTGCTCATGGTGTAACTATTTCACAATAACAAATACTTATCTAGGTGTTAGGCACGATTCATGTCATGCACACTATATATGTATTTGTATTTCATTTGTTCGACAGTTCTCTTGGTTTCTCATGGATGTATGCTTGTATATGACTAAGTGTTAAAGTCGTTAAACAAATGTCTAAGTATACAAGAGTTTCGCTAGAATAGGAGTGTGACTTGTTAGTAGCTTAGAATAGAGTATGGGTATTCTCTAGGTGAAGAGGTGTAGTCCGAAAAAAGTAACCTTGGTGTTTCCAAGAAGCCAAGTGAGAAACATTGTCGTGTTTCCAAGCAACCAAGTGAGAAATGTTGTGGTGTCGCACGCCCTCAAAAGGTGCACAATTGCAAGATTAGGCTAGGCACATTGTGGGGACATGAAAAATGGTATCAAAGTGGATTCATTGAAGATTTTGGAGAAGGGTTGGGGAGATTTTCACCACTATATGAATGATAGATGGCATCAGAGCGAAATCTAAAGGAAGTTTTTTGCTAAGTCGCTTCGGTGGGAAGGTTCATAGACTTGGTGAATGGTTCGTTATAGAGAACTTTGTTCATCATAGACTTTTCATCATCCTTACAACAGAGGTTCAGTTGATAGTGCGGTGGGAAGGTTGAGTTGGGCACACACCTTGTGTAGAATAAGAGAAGAAAATTGTGGTGAAATGAAGCACTTGGACAAGTTGGGTGATCGCAGAACTCATCTCAGAGTTCATTGTATAACTTGTCGCAGAGGAAAAATTGGTTGGTTTGATTCATGGCAGAATTTAGTTCCAAAACCCATTGTGCACACCTTGGAGAGACTAGACGCAGAGTTCATTGGGTGAACCGAGTAGTTGGGAAAGGAAAATGAATACATGATTAGTTACATGGCCTTAGCATGGATGATTTGAGAGGATGGATGAGGTGCCTTGGCATTTGGTGCCTTAGCCAGATTTGTTGACTCGGGTGGTGACTTGATGAGTTGTGATGACAATGCCAAAGTTTGGATGATTGTAGCAGGTGCAAGGAAGTTTCATTCCAAGAGATGGATGGAGTCAACAAAAGACTTGAGCAAGAATTGTTAGAAGTAAACCTGAATGGGAAGAACGTGGTCCAAGTGACTTGGGTGTTGTTCACTC
Organism: Picea engelmannii; assembly: GCA_009831015.1. Lineage (NCBI taxonomy): Eukaryota > Viridiplantae > Streptophyta > Pinopsida > Pinales > Pinaceae > Picea > Picea engelmannii. The sequence goes on along the minus strand of ML788159.1, from coordinate 593,191 downwards.
GCCTTTGGTATGGGACATTGGATGAGACCGAGCACACATTGGAGACTTGCTTATGATTTTGTAATGACTTAGATATCCGGTGGGGGTCATTGGTTGGAGTTGGCAGAGTATTGATTTGATGTTCCTAAGGCATGGAAGCTCTTTGAGGTGACTCATTCTACTTGGAGTGCTTTGGACAGATCATTGGGACGTTTGAGGAGTAAGGGAATGTTGGTCACACTCATCGTATTTTTTGAGTTGCATTGAGGTGACTTGACAAAAGGAGGCAAGTTGAGGACTTGCCTTTGTTTGTAGGATCGTGTGGACAGGTAGATTGTAACATGAATAGATTACTTAGACATCGACATTTCTCTTTCTTTGGGGCAACATGGTTGATGATGAAGCCTAACCATTTCAAGGCACAAAGAGGAAAATGCAACAACATGGTGGGGTGATGAAGTAGTCAGCCAAAGGAAGTATGGACGTGTAGTTCTTGGAGGTAGATTAGCTAACTATGTCATGAGGTGGGTGGAAGAGTCAAGTTTCCACATAAAACTTTATTTCAGGGTGACTTCATGATGAAGCAAGGTGAGGGATGACCTTGCCTTGGTCTGAGATCATTGAATGGATAGACTGAATTGCATAAAAAAGTGACCAATTTGTGCATGAGGGTTTGCAAACTCAAGGAGTGTGACGGTTGGAATGGCCATTCAATTATTTCATGACCTGGGTGAGAACAACAACATGAAAAGGGGGTCAAGAATATGGATGCACTGGCAGGTTTGAAGTGCAACACTTATACATTGTGGAGGATCTCCTTGACGAAGATTGCACGATGGAAACAGAAGTGATGCAAGGATGGACACTTTCCTTAGTATTTGGAGTTGGATGGAATGATAGAGATGTAGACAAAAAAGGCTAAGTTTAGGCATGGAGAAGCAGATTTCAAGAACTGGACATGATGGTTAGATTAGCTACCCAACCACTGTAGGATTTGAGGCTAGCATTGTGGAGAGACATGGTATAGTTGGTTGAAGTATGACCGCAGTAGGGAGTCGTGAGGAGTTCAACACTTAGACATTTTTGAGGTTTTGGTTGAGGTTGCAGTAGCAACAACGAAACAGAGAGTGATTGTCACAACAAGGCAGTGAAAACTTGGACATTGTGAACAAAGTTGGGGAGGAGACATATTTCCATCGTTTCAGAAAATTTTGTCACACATTACTTTGGGTAGAGAGTAGCATGGATGGTTGCACATGTTGCAGTTGATTTCATTGAAATTCAAAACTTGGGGTTTCCATTTGGACAAAATTTTGAGGTTTTGAGTTGATACGAAACTTTGGGTTTCCAATATTCACAATACAGACATTGTAGAATATGAGGGGATTATATTGAACCATATTTATATGGAAAATATTTCCATACACATAAGGACGATGCATTCTTACCTTGTAAGAGATCCAATCATCCCAATAATACATTAAGGAAGCAGTTGCTTCTCTAGAGCTTCCTATAACAATAATTTCTATTGTTGAAAAGAGAAATGTTACCCCTCATTAATTCCTATCTAGTGAGTATCTATCCTCATTACCAGTGAACTAAGGAGTACTCATAATTGTGAATAATATTATTCCTATCTGGTAAATATCTATCCTCGTTACGTAAAATTGAGGAAATGAGCAAGAGACGTAAAATTGATAGGCCCATAAGGCAGTAAAATTTCAAATTGGGAGGGAAAATCAAGATTTCAGGAGACAAAATAGTTTCATTTTGGTTTAAATTGTTTCTTTACAATTTAGGGTTTAGAAAAAAAACGTATGATACAGACAATCCTTTTTTAGTATTTATAAAAAAGATACGAACGTATTCTGTAACTGGGACTTTGATTATGACAACACAATGTTGTTGGTTGCATCTCCTATATCTTGAGTAAGTATGATGCTTTATGAAAAAATAGTGGCTAATGGAGACTCCACTGGTGAAAATAGGGTTTCCACATGTGCTTGGTTAACAAAGTATTGAATCCAAGTGACAAGGAATGGGTCGAGTTGTCAAGTCAGGGATGGCGACAAAGAAGGAAGGAGGGGTAGAGTATTTGGTCAACCTGATTGAGGGACAATAAATCTTTGAAACACTTCGATTCATTCAACATAGCATACTAGTGTAGACAGGAAGGAGGATATATATGGGGTCACTCCCACTAGAGTAAGACACACTATAAATTTTGGAAGATTTGGCTCGGAGCTTAGCCACTGGTGGCACTAGAGGTGGAGTGAAAATGGAAGGGTGAATCGCAGAGGAGGAGAGCATCCCAAGGGATTTAATGGAACGTTTTCTATCCCATAGGTGGTGTACAAGGATTTGGATCTAGAATATATCAAACCGGATTTCTCTAGTCTTGACAAAGATGGAGACATAAATCATGTTAATGATGGTGACAAAATGTTTTCTCCTTCCCCTATTTCCTATGGCGATACCGCACTACACCTATGCAACTCACTTGGGAATTCCATTGAAGTGGAGGAGAGAGGGTCTATTGGCAAGCAATTGGATCTTAACCTAATGAGTGGATCAATTACAATGGAGGTAGGGAGCCTAGGGAAACCTTCACTAGACGAAGAAACGAAAACAAAGAGGAAATGAATTAAGAAAATGCCAAGGATAGTAAGTATAAATTTGGGTTATAAGTCTAGGTTAAATAACTTATGGTACTCAAAGAGAATACATTGGTTGGTCATTTCCTAGGAATAAAGGTGTCCTACCAGTGCTTAAGGGACTAGATAAGGTTAAATTGTGAACCTATGGTGGGTTATGTGTCTGGTATAATGACCTTGGAAAAGGGATGGTGATATAGGTTTTTAATTCTTCTGGAGAGGTAAATAAATTTCTACATAGTAGGTGGAAGTGGGGTTCCAAAAATATTTTCCTAAAGAAATGGCATGCCAACTTTTATGCAATATCAGTTCAAATACTTGGTCTACCATTGGTTTTGTGGTTGAAGTATGTATTTGCAAATATAGGAAACTCCCTTAGTTCATATTATGCAATTGATTTATCGAATTGGGACACTGGTTACTTCGAAATGGCCAAAATATTGGTGGGTTTAGAAACTAGAAAATGCCTAGTAGAGGAATTGGTTATCCAAACAGGTGAAGACCATTATTAGTTAACTCTTGTCTATGAAGGTGTAGCCTTCAAATTTGGGTGATGTCATAGCTATGGGAATTTAGTAGTGGAATTTGATTACCCAAGATAGAGAAAGGTATGGGCTCAGAGGAAATAGCCTAAGGAACTCAAGTTTGAATTGCCAGGATTTCCTCAAAACACTCAAAGGATAAAAGTTATAACTTAAAAGAGGCACTTGGAAGGACCCCCATAAAATATTTTGGATCCAATAGAGAAGCCTTTGGCCTAAAGTTACCACAAGGATCAAATCTTGGATACCATGAGTGACAACAAGGATAAAAAATCTTTCATGAGTAAGTCCCCATAGTTACCTTCCCGTTATAAAATTAAATCTTTGGAATATTTGGTTTTTAGAACTTGGAGATTAGAGGGAGAAACAAAATTCTCAGAGTATATCACTAAATTTCTTCCCATCATTTCAAACATTAAAAATCATTTTTCCTTGACCCTAATTCCTCTACCTAAAACTAAAAAGGATCTTATGGAAGAAGAATCTCGGGTGGGGACCCCTGAAAATCCTAAATTGGAATTTGAGACTAGGGGAACCTCTAGGCACTTTATATATCCGAAATATTTTACTTATAATATTCGATCCAAAAGAAAAGGCATCCTAGAATTCCCTTGGAAGGTGGAAGGGTAGCTGGGGTTCTCAAATAAATAAATAAACAAAAGAGAACCCAGAGAGGGAGAAAGTTCTATATGTCCATGACACAAAACCAAGCATCATCCCAGGTTAGATGTGGGAAAAACATTATCTGTAATTGGGGCTCTTAAAATATATTCCCTTGTGAGGGGCTTAAATGATCTTCATGTCCCTCAATTGTAGAGGGATATCCAATCCCTCAAATAAATTGACCATCATGAGGCTTTTAGAGACATTAAAACCCTTTATTATCCTCCTTCAAGAGACAATGATGAATGGAAAAAAAGTTGTTCAGGAACTCTCAAAATTTATGATTGGGTGGGATTTCGTTTACATTGTTGCTATTGGGAGATCTAGTGGGAATATCTCTAGATGGTAGAGGTCTTTGTATACCCTATATAACTCTTGGGTCTTTCCTACAAGCCTAGGGTTGGCCTTATTCTCAATGGAGGGGGGAAAAAAATATTTGCACTAAATGTTTGTGGTTCCCACTCTGATTGAGTGGAGTATTGGGACAAATTATTCAATGTGGAATGTATTCAGAGTGGCCTTGTGATGATAGGAGGAGACTTAAACTTTACATTATAAGCTTCATAAATTTGGGGACCTGCTACTCACATGGATTGTCTCTCAATATATTCTATAAGAAAGTTTGAAGGAGTGGGTATACTAAACATTGAACCAACAAAACTATCTCTCACTTGGAGAAATAAGAGAATAGGGGAAGATAGAATAACCAAAAGCCTTGATCAACTTCTAAAATCAGAAGGAGTTTTGGATGAATTTATTCAAGTAATAAAATGGGTAGCCTTCGTAGGGAATTCAAACCATAATCATATTGTGTTAGAAGTGGCTCCTCCCTAGGAAAAACCACCTAGTCCCTTCAAGTTGCACATGGAATGGTTGAAGGTGGAAGAGTTTGTTAAAAATATCAAGGATATCTAGAAGCCCTTTCATGAACATCTAAGAGAGTATTCCCCACTTTAATTTCAAAAAAATATAAAAGAGGCAATGAAGGTAGTGGCCCAATGGGATAAGGAAAACAAAAAATGATGATGGAAACTCAAAAAAAGTGGAAGAAGGTTTGGAGACCCTTTATCATAGTGAAGGGTTTAGATTCTTGACCAAGAACTAGAAATTAGAAGAAAATAAACTACAAGAAAAAAAGGGGAATATCTTACTAGAGAAAGAAAAGGAATGGAGGCTAAAGAGCAGGGGCATTTGGCTTCAAGTAGGTGATGAAAATTCTAAGTTCTTTCATCATTTTAAAATGGTAGAAAAAATATAAACTTTGTTTGGAAGATTGACAAAGGAAACAAATTTTAAATACATAGCAAATGAAGGAAGAGCTAATTAGTTCTCCAATCTCTTCAAGTATGAATCTAAGGCCACACTTGTTGAAGTGATAAGACTCTTCAATCATTTTTCTATATTTTTAAGCAATGAGGACAACTTGGAAATAATGAAAGAAGTGGGGAAATATGAATTACTCCAAACCTTATAGAGTTTCTAAAGGGACAAAATTCCTCAGCCAGATAGCATACCTATGAAATTCTTCCTAAGATGCTATGAATTCATTGAAGGAGATCGAAGGAGGGTAATGGATATCACTAGAAACATAAGTTAAATGCTTGGGGATTATAATACTACCTTCATTTATTTGATAAAAAAAGGTGATAATCATATATCTTTTGAAAAGTTTCAACCAATATCCTTATGCAACTACATCTACAAAATGATCTCAAAGTTCATACCCAAAACACTAAAAAAAGGTCTTATCAAAACAAATATCGAGTGATTAGTTAGAGTTTCCAGTAGGAAGATGAATCCACGAGACAACTGGGATAGCACAATAAGACCTCCACTCAACAATACTAGATATCAAAGCTTGATAGTAATCAAACTAGACCTCTCCAAATCCTTTGACAAGATAAGTTGGTTGTACCTAAGATTGATCTTCATTCACTTAGGATTTTTTCATAATTTTTTTTGTGTGGGTGAGGAGTTGCATTACATTTGTATCATTTATTATACTAACCAATGGAGTTCAACATCCCCATTTTCGGATGAGATACGTATTTCCCCTTCACGCTCTCCTATTTCTACTAGTAGTTGAAGGGTTGAGTAGACTATTAAAAGAGTCACCAGAAAATGAAAGTTTTAAAGGGATTTGCATCATCCCAACTTGCAATATCACACTTATTTTGTTTGTGGATGATATATTGATTTTCTATGAAGATACTAGAAGGATGGTTGAGAAGTTTAAAATATTATAGACTTATTCTGTAAAGTTACAAGTATGCTAATAGATCTTGATAAATTCACTTTGTCCATGTGGGGCATTCCAGAGCATGAGCAAGGATATTTATTCCATATATTCTCATACCAAGTGATAGATTTGGATCAAGGTTTAAAGTACTTTGGCTTCTACCTAAAACAAAATCTATACAAAAAAGGAGACTAGAAGTGGTTAATTTCCAAAGTAGAAAAGAAGATAAATCATTGGTGCAATCGGTGGCTCTCAAGAGGGGGAAGATTGGTACTTGTTAAAGCTATTCTAGAATCCATACTAGTGTATTGGATCTCATTGTCTTGGGTATCGAAGGGTGTATTAGAGATAATTAGGAAATGGTGGTACAAGTCTATCTAGTTAGGAGATAATAATAATAAAAAAAAGGACTTGTGTTGGCATCCTAGAAAAAATTGATGATCCCAAAAGTAAATGGAGTATGGGGTCTTAAAAATGTCTTCCTCTTCTCCAAGGCCCTATGAGAAAAAAAATGTACGAAGGTTGGTCCAAGAAAAAGGAATATGGGTCCAGGCAATTAGAGCTACGTACTTGTACCCAGCCACAATAGAGGATTGGGTTAATAACCCTATGAAACAGGTGCATAATGCCTCAATAATTTGGAAAATTGTGAACTCAACTTTCCTATTAGTTGGTAATTGGTTGATATGGAATATGGAAAAAGGGCATAAATTCCAAATAGGGATTGATCCATGGATAGGAAATAAAGGGTTTCACATATTACCTCCTTGGGTGACATAGGAACTTCGTAGAAAAGGATTTTATACTCTAAGACAAATTGTGCACTAGGAGAGGTCTACAAATTGGTGACAAAATGGCTCATGTGGGAGGAAATTGGATGGGGAGAATACCTAGGAGAAGTTTGGAAGCCATATACAAATTCTATGAAAGACAACAATGTCAAATTAGGAGAAGAAGATGACCAATCTTTATGGTCTCTTAATACATTCGAGACTTTTGTGCCCAAATTGGGATATAGAAAACTTGTTGGGGAAGGTTTGGTGGTGGAAAATCATGTGGAATTTAAGGTGTCCCTTCGAAAACAAAATTTTCATGTGGTTGGCATTAAACAACAAGGCCCCTACCTCAAAGGTTTTTCAAAAGTTTGTTTTTGGCCTAGGATGGTATGGTCTTTGCCATCAAGTAGATAAAACTATAGATCATTTACTTTTGACTTGTTCCTTTTCCAAAGAGGTCATGAAAGGTGTTGGAAGTATGACAAGGTTAAGGTATTGAGCCAAAATGGATCCAAGAAGGCCTAAAAAAAAAAATTCTCATAATAGGACGAAAACAACACCATTGTATCCCGCTCGTTGCACTAATTCCGACCATATAATTATTTTCGCAAATGGACATTGTATGAGAAAGATATTGCATTTTGATCGATTTCCTAAACAGGCAAAAAGTCAAATTGGTCAAATTCAGCAGTACGACGGGTGACATCAGCATGATGTCATGATCATGTCAGCAGGGACACGTGGCAACATGAGGAGGTGACACGTGTCACTTAGTTTTGTCTTTTTTGAGTTGATTTGGACCAGTACGAAATTGACATGTGGTAGTCTGTAGGTGACATGGCCTAATGACAGGCTGACACGTGGCAGTACAAATGCCAAGTGGTTGTACGGATGTTGATGCGGTAGGTGACTTGGTAGTATGGATGCTGACATGGCACAACAGGTGGTTGTACAGTAGGTGACATGGAAGGTGATTGGATTGCTGACTATGTTGGTGACTGGATCATATAGTCCAATCATAGGGTGACACATGGCCCAATCAAAGGGCACCACATGGCACCTTGGATTTAGCCAATGTTGGATAGAACAAAAACTTTTGTTAGCCATGGGAATTGACCACCCAACCTTTACCTGCACAAATCTTTCGCAACGACCAATGGACCGTATGGGCTACATAGTTAGGTATTAACCCCTATCGAGAACCTTAGCATTTTGTTATGGATTTGGGCACAATTTTTGGGATAGGCCCCGATCGGTGGGGGCTATCCTGCAACCAAGGCTAAGAACCAGGAGCCATGTCATAATAGGAGGGCACGTGGACTGTTAGGCCATGGCCACATGGGCCACACCCACATGGCCAGGACTGAAGGAAAAGGGGGCCAACGCGTCGGCTTCCAGCCCGAGGGAATATGGTGCCTCCCATATGGTCAGGAGCCCAGTTAAAGGGGCTTGCGCACAATATTTTCCACTTTATGGGTTTTTAAACTATATGTTATGATTTTTTTGTGATGTTTAGCCTGATTTTGGAGGATTTTAGCCATTTTGGGGGGATCTGGAGCCCGATTTGATGTTAGATATTGGGAGGAAGTTGGGAGGAGGACACCAACTAAATATATATATATATATATATATATATATATATATATATATATATATATATATATATATATATAAA
>ML788159.1:543648-556708 GCA_009831015.1 Picea engelmannii | reverse complement strand
GAAAACAGAGTTGTGCTCTGATTTTGAATATGTACGGGTTGGCAGCCCCCTCTGCCTATTATAATAAAAGCTCATAACCGATTTTGTTAAAAAAAAAAAAAAATTGTATGTGAGTGTTTATTTTTATCATTGCAATATTTAATTATCATTATTAAATCGTATTTTATTCATTTATATATACTGGTAAAGTCTACGAAGGTATACATACCCTACCCCCTCTGGATTTGAACCTGTGACCTCTTAAGAGGAAACACATGTTCTTAACCATTAGGCCCACTCAGGCTGTATATGTATATAATATGATACATTGGAAAAATTGAAGGTTATTTTATCAATAATATAATATGTATATATAATTTTTTAACAAATCTTTTAGTCAATCTTATAATCTTGTAAAATCTTGGCGAATCTTTCACTGAATTATAAAATCTTGTAAAATCTTGACAAATATTTCATTGAATTATAAAACCTTATAAAGTCTTGCGAATTTTTGATAAATTACAAAACCATATATAATAATATGAAAATGTATTCATTAAACTGTAATATACTCATTTTACATATTTGGAAAAAGAAATATAATTTGTTCATCCTCTAGACAAGCATCAGGGGTTGTGTTTGTCAAGGATCTCATTGTTATGATGCCTTATGACATTGGCAGTGGACATACATGGTAGGAAACTCCATGTCAACAAAAAATGGTATCATACTAGATAGTAGTGATGATGAATTTGAAGGACTGTTGAAATCCCAGTAAAGTGCACCACTAACCACTAGTGAATTGTGTTGGATGTCAGTTATCATATTCCCTTGAGTGGGATCTTTATATTACATAAATCAGATCCAAAAATAACCTAAAGGGTGATGCCCCTTCTACTACCCATTACAACATAAAGCATGCATGAATATTTCACCCTATCTATTGTTTCATTATCTCCAAGTATCACCCTTTTTTTTTAGATAAACATTCAGCTTCTCCTTGAAGGTTTTACCCTGCCATGAGTAAAAAATGTGAAATAATATCTCTAGGAGTGTGCACTGTTGCCACTGGGAATGGGCCTCAAGCAATTCTTATTTCATCACAAAAACCCTTGCAATAATCTCATTCTTATCCATACATCCAGTTTAGTTGCAATTTAGTTTAGTTGCAGTTTCATTCTTATCCATACATGCAAAACATATCTCCAACAATTATTGACTCAAACAAATTTATCACATTCTAAACTTAGGCAAATAAGTTGGATGTGAGTTGTATTTTCAACAAAACACTTGAGAAACAAGGTAATTGCAGTAATATATGTTGGAGTGGAGTGAAGATGGAGCTGCATCTATGGGAGGAAACACTTGTTTGGCTTGATCCTTGGTGAGGAGAACCTTATCGAGGAGAATATTTTTGTATTTCATAATAAATTGATAAATGTGGATGATATAGTATAGCTTGAACGAGCCTAATGGTTAAGAACATGTGTTTCCTCCTAGGAGGTTACAAGTTCAAATCCAAAGGGGGGTAGGGTATGTACACCTCTGTAAACTTTAGCAGTCAAATCGTTGTGTAGGGGGTCTCTTGTCCCACAAACAAGGGGGTATCATACACCAATTTGGTGTTTGGCTTGGCTGTGACCTTAAAATTAGATTATTATTATTATTAGTTCAAGCCACCCCCAGTCTTCATACAGTCTGCCTACAATACTTGTTATGTAACCAATGGAAGTAACTAGTTAGTGTAATGTCTTAAAACCAAACATAATGGAATTACTCTCTTTCAAAGTAAAATTCCTTTTCATCTAGACATAACTGACAATGTATTGTATGCCAAAGATTACCAGTTGGGTAAGGTCAACATCATTCCAAAATAAGGGAGAAGATGAATGATAGTTAAAGTAAATGGTTGTTTGTTGTTCACAACAATAAATATATACTTTCTGTTATATTCGTTATTTGACTACTTGGAATATTTGGGTATGATTTAGAGGTGTTGGGATTTATTTTTTAAATGATTGGCGAACTTACCATACATCATAAGTATATTTTAGTGGAAGAGTATGCTTGTAAATGTCCTTATTTAGATTACACACAAATTGTTTGGTATAATGCTTGATATATACTTAGTTTTTAGAAGACATTGATTGTAGAACAGAGTTAAAGGTAGCCACATTAATATTTTGATCATGGGTGAATAATCAATTTTCCCACTCAATAAAATTTGTTTTCATTACAATATATCTCTATGGGAGAATTTCTAAGATTTATCCATTGTAAGAGGGCTATATGATATCTGTGTGTCTCATCGATGTAAATATCTTCCATTCTGAAATTAATATAAAATATTAGTATTTGGAAAAAAAAAGTGTCTTAATTTTTCAACAAATGGTGTCTTCTGCTGGAATGAAAGTCATCTATCCCCTTAAATAGCCACTCCACAACAGTTCCTATCTCAAATTCTTACTCAATACTCACAGACAGACTTTGAAAGGAAGGAGAACTTGAATCATCTCTAGAATTTCAAAGGACATGATGTGTTGGTCATCACATCTTCATACAACTAATCCCACTACCTATGCACTATTGATTGGAGGACTCTATAAGTTAGGCTAAGTTGAAAATACATTTGAGATATCTCTGGAAATGACTAGAAGAGGTTACATTCCAGATATGACCATTTTCGCCCATTTGATTAAGGGGATTTGTATGTTATGAAAGAGAGACGAGGAGCTTAAGTTTCTCCATGCCATATACAAGATGCCAACTGGAAAATAAGTTGATTGAGACTTCATATTTAGGGGGATTATTACACTTCAATCCTTACACTATATGTCTGGGTGATTGGCAATGAAATGTTGTATAGTGTAGAAGTTAACCTTACAAATGCACCAAAGGCATGAAAATTTTCTTTCATTTGTGTATTCTGCAATATACATTGTTGCAACAAATTGTAGCAGAAGCGCAACAAATTGTCGCAGAAGAGCAACAACTTTGGAGGATGATTTAGAGGCCTTCCTTGATGAATTTTTTGATGAAAAAGTTGTGAATCGAAAGATGAAGATTTCATATACACCCTGGAGTTACTAATCCAAGAAAAAACCTACATCTAACTCCTTCAAAATTGATTTCAAAACAAGTTGTCCAAAAGCGCAGTGAATTCTCCAGAAGTGCAATGAAAAAAGAGGGGTCAAATATGGAGCGATAAATATTTAACCATAACACATTTTAAAAAACTGAGAGAACATTTTGTATATAAGGTTTTTTTTAATACAAACCTCTCTCAGTTTTGTGAAATTCATTACTATGTTCTTGGAATATGTGCCACAAAATAATGACTAAAACAAGCAATTAAATTGGAGAATTTGATTTTTTGAAATAGGCCTCCAAGAAAGTTGAATATCTCCCAATATATGATACCTGTGTAAAACATGAATGAGGTTATTGTGATTTTTTATGTCCTTAGAAAACGACTCGTTTTTTTCCCCAAAATTCATCTTCATTTGGTCAGAAACCGCTTTTGAAAATGATGACCAAAAATAGAGTCCAAAGCGCAACATGGTCTAGCAGAAGCACAACACCCAGCTTGTGGAGGACTTTTGAAGGCCTTAACATGCTCCAAATTCACTTCTTAAAGATGAATTGGAAATATTAGAATATCTAGTTGTCATTAGAGTCATCAATAATTGCAAAAACCTGCTCCAAGACACCTAAAAATCCAATCTCCCAAGACTACTCCGGAAGTGCAACAACTCTCCTGTAGAAACTATATTTTTGGAATTTATCCCAAATAATAATACCTCTATATAAAATGAAGTAGGTTTTTGTTCCTTATTCTATTATTGACAAAAACCTCTTTCAATTTTGTCAAATTCATCTTCCTTACATCAGAAACCAATTTTGAAGTAAGATTGTCCCTATGTTTGGCAAATGATTTGTCTCTTGAAATGATTTCTTGAGAAATGGTGAAGACATGATCTCATGTGATGAAGTGGGCTCATACCAGCTGATTTGACCTCCCTTATGCCTCTTCTTTTTATTTTTCTCTGATTGCATATTAAACCCTAGCTCAATGGGAGGGGAAATTAGGGTTTAGTGTAGGGAAAAACATGGCATTTGGGCAGTTTAGAAATGAAGGTAGATGAAGGGGTTAGGGGGTTTCTAAATTTTTAGGAAAATTTGGGGAGGTAGGGATGGATGTTATGAAGTGGGGGAAAGTTAAATTTCATGGAAAGAGTGAGGGGAAGGGGTCCAAAATGTCAAAACACAGTCCTAGCCTAGGAAAGTATAGTCTAGGCTAGGGTTTGTTGGAAAATGATGATTTTAAGGGATAAGAGTGAGGGAAAATGTCTATGAATAATTGGAAAGTCCAACATCACATATATTTTGTACTTGTAAACTTGTTGTTCAACAAAAACCTGTATTACAAATCCATTCTAGAAACAGAGAAAAAATAGTTCTAGATTTAAGATATCTTGCTAAAAGGACACATCAAGCTAAGTGCTTTGGCTTGTGGAAGTCCCATTCCACCTTCAGCAAAGAAAGATGCTACATAGCACCTCTACAGTGACTATTGTGCCCTCAACAACATTATAGTCAATGATAGATATCCAATCTTGTATATTGAATACCTTCTAGACACATTGAAGGGAGTTGAGATCTTTTACCAAGATTGACTTTAAGTTTCACTACCATCAAGTTTAAACCAACACTTTATATGTTTGGAACAGTAGATTCAAAGAAAGAAATAAACTATTTGAGTGGTTGGTGATAACCTTTGGCATAACAAAGGCACCAACAACCTCCATGTAGTTGATGAACAATGTTTTGCACCCATTTATAGATAAATTCATTGTGGTCTACCTCAACAATGTTCTTATCTTCAATAGGTCATGAGATGAACACTTCCAATGTATTGTGAAAGTATTTCAAAATTTGCACCAACATAAGTTCCTTTATAACCTAGAGAAATAAGAATTTTCCATGAAGTACATACTATACCTTGGCTTCATTATTGATTAAACAAGTGTGCATGTGGATCCATAGAAAATACAGGGCATCCACAATTGGCCTACCCCAACCAACATCAACGAGTTATGAAGATTCCTCTACTTGGCACAATTTTACAGGGGATTTTTCTTGGGCTTACTTTGATGTTACACATCCCCTACATCAGATCTTGCATGAGAATGCCAAGAAACTCATTTTCAAATGGGATCACATGTAACAAAAATTATTTGAAGAAGTTAAGGTGCCCTATGCTAGTCTTAAGCCTACTTAATCTCCATCAGGAATTTGAGAATCAAACCAACACCTCTTAGTATGCACTTGGCATTGTTCACATCCACCATGGACACCCAATCACATACCATTCAAAAAAACTCATTGATGTTATCCGCAACTATTCAACCTACAATCATGAGCTCTATGTGATTGTTTAACATGTCAAAAAATGGTGATAATACATACTGGGTAAGGAGATTTGTTTTCATTCCAACCATAAGCCTTTACAGATTGTGCTGACACAGATTCAGATCATTCTGATTTTCTTCAGGCACAAGTTATTTTCTTGCTTCACTAGTCCCTCAATTGGCTGAGCAACACATAAACTGCTAGTGAAATTAACAACTACAAAGGTTCCTAACAAGAAATACAGTTGTCCCTCAACTGACATATTGGCTTGTAATGTCAATAGTGCAATAGATACCTCAAGACTACAATTAATAGTGTAAAACTAGAAAAACAGTCCACCAATATGAAACTGAGTTCTGACCAATTAAAAGGGAAGTCCCCAAGTCTACAATTATGTATTTTTTAAGGAAAAGGAGTCGGTTAGGAAGTGGGCCTCAACAAATGGAAAAAAGGACAAGCAACCAAATACTCCCATATCACAAAAGAAACAAGAAATCCTTGTAAAAGGGTTGGCCATACTATGAATATAAAGAAAAAATACCTTGACAATCCAACATTTCCCTTCACCGTTATGAAGGGCATCCACTACACTGGTGTAGTTCCAATTATTTATTACATTGTATGGTTCATGATGTATTTCGACCTCTATAGTGTATTCTCCATTTTTAATCAGAAAAATGATAGTATTCTGCCCATTTCGAATCATGGTAGACACATCCTGGACTATGCTTTGTTCAAATAAGGAAGAATACATTTGGGGATTAATACTCGTTAATTTTTGGATAAAACAGATAATTCAAAGGAATTCAATATTTCAAATCTTATAGACATTGGTACTCGGTCATTGTTAATCGTAAAACAATGTTTCAGAATTTGAAATAAAAATCCTTGCATCTGCACCTAGAAGCTTCCATCACTAATGCATGTAATTACACGCTTGTCTGGCATTGCTTGAGCATATCTGAGTGTTTCTCCTACAGACCAACCAATTGATCCAACTGCATTTAGAACTCATACCTGCCAAACACACATTTACCATAGGGAACAAACTGCTTGCAAATACCCAGGAAGTTATACTTGCAAAAAGAGCGCCATGAGAGTAGGTCCCTCATCAGAGAAAATCATTTCTCTTTCATCACTCATTGGATTTTTGGTATTAGTTTTATTTTGTTATTGATTAACAGTAACATACATTGGGACGAAATAGTTTTCTTGAAAATTAGGAATACCTATGCATTTAGTCCTTCCAAAATTTCCTGAGTAAAGCTAAGAAACTAATGGAAAGGAGAAGAGAAAACTTCGTTCATATCCATACTATTCGAAACACACCCTGGAATTTAACATTTCATTATGTGATTCATATTTTGATAAAAAGAATAAAGGGTAATTTTTCTTCATAGACAAAACCTTGAAACCATAAATGATATGCAATAGGTTTCCACCTATTGGCAACAACAGATTACTAAATTACTGAGTGTCCTTTACAAAAAAATGATGTTTGACTTACCCACACTTTTATGGCAATTTAATCTTCTGGAAATTGGACCAAGAGTCACCAGTTTCAGCAATTACAACAATTTCATTTGTTAGCATGCCCTACAACCAATCATTTTATATCAGTGAATATCAACAATAATCCCACTGCAAATGTACCTAATAAGAACAAAGATGACTAAAAGACAATTGTCTGACTAATTTTACTTCAGAATTTGGTGAGATTTTTTTAGGCCTTTCCTGGATGTGTTTGAACAACACATTGACCTTTAAGGGCTCATTTGGTGCACTTTGGAAGGGAACACATTCAGGTACAAAAATACACCGATAAATTTCCAAACATGTGGGGTTGTGTTGCACCTTCTTCGCAAGGGATTCTAAGAAACATTTCATCAACACACCCAAAACTACGCCCATTTCCCACAGTCACCCTGTTAGGATGCACAATTATATATTTCTACTGGTTCAATAGCAATGAATATCCCACTGAACTATAGTCATTGAGAATCGACCTTGCAAATAAATATGCATCTACTGACACAACTATTTCAATATAGAATGAAGTACTTATTGCACCCTAGTAAGTCCCTATGAAATGAGGATGATTTTCTGGAACCTTTCCCTTAGCAGATGACCTTACATCCATGGGATAACCCGATGCATTTGCTAATTCCACAAATGCACTTTTTTCCTTAGCAACCCTCATCTTTGGCCCACCTACCAACACTGGCTTCATTGTTGTGTTTAGGAATTCTGCTGCATGTAGGTTCTGCTGTCATGTCCACTGCAGCTTCCAAACTTTTGGGATTGCTTAGCCTACAATTGATATAGTCCAGAGGATACCATGTAAAAAAAAATCGAGATAAACTAAAGATCAATAACTAATACTAGAATTTCATTATTTCAAATCTAAAGCCATAATTAGATTTGGAAACCTCGTATCAACTTGAGAAAAATTGAAAAAAACAAGTAAAATTACTTCAATTAATACCACACATACACAGTTAGCATGGGTAGCCAAAATACCTTGCCTAGTAGAATATACAAGTATTATAAAATGATCAGAAGTGGCAAAATCCAAAACCTCTTATCCACTGAGAACCTCAATATATTTGAAAACTACACAATGAAGCTCAGATAGTCCAAAAAAGGTATTTAATATATTGAATATAGACTGAAAGTCTAATACCATCCTTGTCAAATAAACCAAATGATTATACACAGAATGGTCCAGCTCAAGTACTGGCTAAGGTAGTAGAACTCCAATGCAAACATAAAATGCAAAATCTCCACGGTATTGTTTAGCGAGTAAAGAACTGGATGAACCCAAATGGAAGCACATGAAAACAAATTAAGATAATCTCAAAATCAATACAATATATTTCATGCAAATACTTGAAGTGGCCATGACATCTAAATTTTGAAAACGGTCAAACAAATATAGTGAATATGAATTCAAATTGATATCTTGACCGTGAAGCAAAAACGAATACACAAATCCTTTAGAAGGTCTGGGAAGTGTCAATGCCAATAATACCAAAACTGCTAACATAAATCCATTAGAAGGGCAGTGAAGTATCAATGCCAATAACACCAAAACTACTAACTTATTGGAGTATGAGGAAGCTATAGCATCCAAATCAATATGATTATAGTTACTATTGACTCATGGTAAGCCTTTCGGGGTAGATGGAAAAACACCTTTCCCAAAATATTGAAAATTACTCAGATCCTTTACTAATCACATCTTCTCCAGTTGCATTTACTAGTAGATTACTACAATTATTGAAACACATAATGGTATTAACTGAATCTGAATGACATCATGGCGTAACCCACTTGACCCATATCCCAGGACCATACAAACCCGTTACATGAAATGATCCAAATCTGAAACAAGCTACTGGTGAGAGGAATAAATGAATTCCATCCAATCATTAAACACACTATGCTAACTTTTTTACGCACTATGCCATCATTTACACCCTAATTATTGTTATTAGTTGGTGGGATTGAATCTCCTTAGCTTATGGTTTATGTGTGATTAGCTCTGAGTCAATGAAATAAAATTCCGAATGAAGCCCGGTGGTCCATTGAAGTCTCTAAATTGGGGATGGACAGGAATCAACGGAACACAAGAAAAAGAAACGCATACCAGGGTTCATCCAACCTTCATGTCAAGCCTAGGTTCAAAGGACATGACAAGCTCATAGCCTTCCGATGTAATTTTTGTGGTGTCTAAAGGACGGCTAGGAAGCCAACTCCATGCATTTTGAACCAGCATAGGTTGCAGGAAAGCGAACCTGTAACTAGTAAATTTCTTATTATTATTATCATCATGAAGTGGTCGAGATTTCTGGTTTTGTAAACCATTTTTGCGGACTTGCCATGGAAAGTAAAAGAGGTTTTTTCTAGATATTGTGCATCCTCATGCAATTTAAAAGGAGTTTGCGTTGCCAACTAGTGCTACCACTACAACTTTCAGAGCAGAGTTGGAATTCTGCTTTGGACAAAAATATTTAAATTGTTCGACTTCTTGACAGAAATTATCCATCTTCTTGATAGACAAAATCTTTAAATTGTCCGACTTCTTGACATAAATTTTATGTCTTCTTGACAGAAGTCCTGAAGCTACATTGGCAAGGAAAGCAAGAGGAGGATACCTTTACATCTAGCGCTAGGCTAGTTTAACTTTTATTTGATTGAAACTTTTGTGCGGATAAAGACTTGAAACACTGACCTGTCGTTGAGTGAAGCTTTCAAAAATTTTGACCGATGAGGCAGTTGCTCAAGCTTCGCTACATGGACCCACCACCTAACCTATGACATATCATACTTGGTAACTGTGTAGAATGACCGGATTATGAGTGAAATATTACAAATGGCACAAGTAACAAATGTCGGTGTTATGTTGTCTGTGCTTATCACAAATGGAAACACCAATATCATATGCCTGCCAAGTGGTGAGGAAAACATGCTCTGAAGTTGTATCTGTAACTTGACTTTGCAATGCCCAACAAGCCTCAACACAACCAATTTGTTTACATGAACATGCTCGAACCCAATACTCGAACCCTAGTCTTTTGTACAATAAATTTTAACAGGATGGAACACCAGTTTTCTATATAGGAACAAGCACCTGCTAAAGGGGAGTGAATGTCTAATATTAACAGGCTGGAACACTAGTTTTTTGTATAGGAACAAGCACATGGAATGATATCTCTATCCATGTTCTTACATTGTCCTTCTCTATCATCATAATCCCCTGATTTCTTCTGCAACCCATGATTGTTGTCATCTCTCTTGGAACCCTTTGAATTACCTCGAGTGAAAAGGGAAACCAGAGGTACTTCCACGACCTTTAATTTCACAGTGAATGATCTAATCTTCCTGGGCACAACATGGTTCATAACAATACCAGTGCCGACATATTCAGCACAAGGAGACTGCAACTTCAACTTAGTATCATTTTTGAGCAACTTGGGGAACTGGATCTTGACTCCAGGGACGTTAGAATACTATGGAAAGGCAATATCGATATCAATATCATCCAGTGGTGTTGTAGGAAGTTGGAGGGGCAACAACTAGCCATGGTAAAATAAGTTACCTATAGGAGAAATGCAAAAGAACACATCGGCCTGGACATTGGCGTTGAGAAGAAGAAGAAGAACAAAATGATTCTGCCAAAAAATGCAGCTACTCTGAAAACTCCGAAGAGAAGTCACAGGTTTGAAATCAGGATTTTGGATGAATTTTTTTCAAAATGCACAATTCTAACTCCATCATATTGATAAAGATCTTGAATGAATTCTGCTAGTAAATATAAAATTGTAACTCATTCGTTATTGATGGTTATTCAATCGTTATTGATAGTTATTCATTCGTTATATGATATTTATAGGGATAGGAATTATATCATACACTTATTGATAAGTGTTTGATATCATAGAAACTGAAAAGAAAAAGAACACAAAAGTTATATTATGGTAAGATTCATGAATCTTACGTACAAGCCAATACTGTGATTCTGAATACTATTCCAGCCATCCCACCTGCTCTCTCACCCCACCGAGATGCAGGGGATTAAACTAAATCTATGGATGGAAGAGTAGCAATCGCCCCACCGGTATGCAGAGGATTAAACTAAATCTATGGATGGAAGAGTAGCAAGCAGTCAATCACAACGAAGATGAAATGCGATGAGGTGGTGCAGAGAAGTGCTTTGAAAACCTTTTACTATTGAGGCAGTAAAATAGACCCCTGACATACACGGATCGATCTGTTTGATGGTGTTCTCATGGCGGTGGATACGGTGGCCAAAATTTTTAATGTGGCCACAATTTTTAAATCCCTCGCATACATAGATTGATCAGTTTGATGGTGTTGTCAAGGCAGTGGAGACAGTGGCTGCAATTATTAAATCCCTCTGTGGGTTTGATAGTCAATATAATGTAGATCTTTTCCAAGAAACTAAAAATATGTATGTCAAGATTTCCAAAAACATTAGGAAGACATTAGGCAGTCAATATAATGTAGATCTTTGTGTCAAGATTTCCAAATCCTTGTCAAGATTTCCTATAATGTAAACATCCAAACTTATGATACATAAAGGTATATGTAAATGCATAAAAGAAACTCGGCAATAAGAGTTGAAGATTACTAACCAATGGGAAGTCAAATAAAAGTAAATAAAATATTTAAAAAATGATTATTTTATTTTTCCTATTAAAAACTTTGAAGATCATACAAAAATACATTGGGTCAACCACAAACTAATTGAAGGTCAATGCTCTAGCGAACGCTAGAGTCCTAGCCTTCAGCAGGGACTAATAAGAGAATTATTAGTACCATAGGAAATCGCTAAAATGCATTCATTGGACCATTCATAGTTAGATAAGGGAGTAGTTTGAACTTCCCAAGCCATTGAGAGAACATGTTCATCTAATAAATGGAGAGACACATTTGAGCATTGAGTCTTGCCAGCTCGAAGTCAAAATTTAAAAACTAAGAAGGTTACTAGAGGTTGTTGGACATATATCATCAACAAAGACTCCTGCCAATTCTAAATATTTTAATCAAACAAACCAATCTACCTTTTCAAGGTGCTTGTTGGTGCCTTTTTGGCATACATCTCTCAAGATATGTCTTCTATAAGAGATATAACTTTATTTATTCAGCTCATACATGAAGGCATATCCTCATTAAAATTAGGGTTTTAAAAATCGGGCATGATATGCATCACAACTGGGAAAATCTTTACATGGATTTGAAAAACGATAGTCACCAAATTTTCCCAGCTCCGTTTTCCATTCAAAAAGACTAGAAACTAACTTATGAAAATTCATTGATATAAAAAAAATATTTCCCTTAAGATTTAAGCTGGAAGATGAACACCATAGTATCCTAAAATTTGCCCTCACACAAAAACAACACCAAACTTTGTATAATTGAAGTTCTCAATGTAAATGTGTTGAACCTTCACATAATAGATCTAGCTAAACAATAATACACACATTTGCAGAGATAATTGGAAAAGGAAGAAGAAGGAGAGAAAGAATGGAAGAATTCTCATTAACCATTGTGAATAATGAATAATTTACACATGATATACTCTGTATAACTCAATGAGTTCGAATTGAGGTGAAACAAGTTGCCATAATGGTGGTCTAGAGTGATACGGACACACACCAACAGTTACGGGAGTGAACTTCCACCTATTCTAGTCTCTCAGGCAGTTATAGGAGTGAATTGCCACCCAGTTGAGTTAACTAGTCAACTAGTCTTCAGTTAATTGACTGAACATAAAGTAGTGAGGAGTTAACTCAAGGAATCAAGGCTAATGTGCCACTCTGGTGATGATACCAAGGCAAGGTCGAATTAGCATGGTGATGATCCCAATGTTTCATGGTGATGATCCCAATGCGACATCTAAACTCAACTCAACTAGTCAAACTGAAGTGTCAACTGAAAGAGAATATTATCCAGGTGGAATATTCCCTCCTAAAATATAGGAGACTGGATAATGAATAATTATGACTAATAAACAAATAAAAACCTTAGGAAAATGAAATCCTAGGTGTGTGTGAAGTAACTCCAACACCCCCCCTGAACATCACTACGGTCAAAATAAAGATTGGGTCTTGGCAATGAGGCCATGTTAGGTACCCAAGTACAA
>ML788159.1:515602-543598 GCA_009831015.1 Picea engelmannii | reverse complement strand
TTCACTCCAAGATGACCTCACAGAGAATGGAATTTCTTCTCAGTGAAGGTCTTGGTGAAAATGTCTATCGTCTGTTCTGCTGAAGGAAAAAATTGTAAGTCGATGATCCCCTCATGTACTAAGTCTCGGATGTAGTGCATGTGGATCTCGATGTGCTTCGTCCGCTGCCTCTGAACTGGATCTCTGCAGAACTTTAGAGTGCTCTGGTTGTCACACCAGATGACGATTGGCCGATGAAAATGAATGCCCAACTCAGTAAGAAAATGTTGTAGCCACATAGCCTGAATGGTTATGTTAACTACCCCTATGTACTCTGTCTTGGCTGAAGATATATCAATGGAAGCTTGCTTCTTGCTCGAACAACAGATAGGCCTGGGACCAAGACTGAGTGAGTAACCAGATGTGGACTTGCGATCAATGCTATCAGCCCAGTCGGAATCAGTAAAACCAATGAGATCTAATGTAGAGTCTGTTGCATAATGAATCTTAAAGGTGATGGTGCCTTGTACGTATCGAAGGATACACTTTGAAGATTTCCAATGAAGCTCATGCAACTCCTGCATGAACCTGGAAACTGCACCAATTGCATATGAGAGGTTTGGTCTAGAGTGTGTGAGATACAACAAGCTCCCCACTAGCTGTCTGTACAGTGTGTTGTCAACCAGTGGAGTCTCCCCTCCGTCCTCAAGTTTGACTCTTAATAGGAAAGGAGTTGGAGCAGACTTATAGTCTATCATGTGAAATCTCTCAAGGAGATCTCATGCATAGTTGGCTTGAGACAGTTTGATGCCTGTTGCATCTTGACTGATCTCAAGTACAAGGAAGAAGTGTAGCAGACCCATGTGTATCATCAAAAACCTATCATGAAAAATCCTATTGATTGTAGCAATTGCTGAAGTCGAGCAACCGGTGATCAACAAATCATCAACATACATAACTAAAAGTAGAAGTGAATCAATCGTCCTGAGCATGTATACATTCGGGTTTGATTTACAACGTACAAAGTTCTGTGACAACAGGTAGTATTCCATCTTGGCATACCATGCTCTCGAAGCCTATTTTAGGCCATAAAGTGGCTTCTTCAGTCGACAGACCAAAGATGAGTCCTGCATAAATCCCTGGGGCTGCTCCATGTAGATCTCCTTAAAGAGATCACCATGAAGAAATGTATTCTTCACATCCATCTGATGGACTTCCCATCCCTTGGTTGCCACAATGGCAAGTGCCAATCATATGGAATCCATCTTCGCTACTGGAGCGAAGGTCTCATCATAGTCAATACCATGAACCTGCTGAAATCCTTTGGCGAAAAGCCTAGCTTTGTATCTACTGATCTGTCCATTTGTTGCGCTCTTGGTCCTATAGACCCATCTGCATATGACAAGGTTCCTCCCAGAAGGAAGGGGAACCATATCCCAAGTCTGGTTCTCGAGGAGGGATTTGTACTCCTCAGGCATGGTGGATTCCCAAAAGGGATTTCTAGCAGCCTCGCCATAAGACTGAACCAAGAAAAGATGCCTCGAAGGTAATGGTTCAGTGGAAGTGAGTGCAACAGGAGGCTCCTTGAAATCAAATCGAGTCCTCCTAGTATCGGTTGGATCATCGACGAGATCCCCTGCATCCTGAAGAGTAGTCTGTGCCCACTTGGGCCTCTGATCTGGCCCTGCAACTGCATCTGGATGCTCTGACTCTGCATCCGAATGTATTGACTCTGAATCTGAATCTTAATCATATGATTCCTCTGAATCAGAACTCCCGTCTGAAGAAGAGGGGACATGTGCATGCTCATCATCTCGAACAGGTGGAAGAGTGAAGGTGTCTACATGCAACTGCTGAGGTACATGCGAGACACTTTCCTCGAATTGGACACTATGCTCAATGATGAGTCGGTCTGAGGAAATATCAATAAGTCGATATCCCTTCACACTGTCACGGTATGCAACAAAAATGCACTCAGTTCTCTGTGGATCAAGTGCGTTCCTCTTTTCAGAGGGAATCCGGTCCCATGCATGTGAACCAAAAATGTGAAAGTAAGTCACTTCAGGTTTGAGGTCGCTCCAAGCCTCGTAGGGGGTCTTATCCTTGACAGATATATGGGGAGATCTGTTTTAGATGTATGTTGCACAGTTAAATTCTTCAGGCCATAGTCTCTGTGGTAGTGACTTTGCATGCAACATGCAAGATGCCATCTCCTTTAGAGATTGGTTTTTCCGCTCAGCAACTTCGTTATGCTGCAGAGTGTAGGGAACTGTATGTTGCAACTGAAACCCGGCCTCATGGAAACGATTGTGGATCTCATGATTCACATACTCTCCCCCATTATCAGTCCATAGAACTTTGATCTTCTTTCCAGTCTGTGTCTCAACCAAAGATTTGAAATCTTTGAGATGTTGAAAGACCTCGGATTTTTTCCTGAGAAAGTAGATCCATGTAAAACGTGAGAAATCATCAACAAAAATGAGAACAAACCTCACTTTTTTGATCTATGGATGTGGAAAAAAACCCATGAGGTCACAGTGGATCAGATCCAAAGGTGCAGAAGCTCGTTGAGACTTTCCCTTGTCGAATTTCTCTTGAGGGTGTTTTCCAAGAACACATCCCTCACATACTCCCTTGGAGAAATAGATGTCTAGTAGATCATCAACTAATCTGTGCTTGCTAATTTGTTGCATGTATCTAAAATTCAAATGTCCAAACCTTTTGTGCCATATCCTACTACTTTCATCAACATGAGTAAGAAGTAAAGAAAAATCAGGTTCAATGAATTCAGAAAATTTATACAATCTAGACTAATGATTTACCTCATCGGTAGCAACCATGAAGTTGGTTTGCATGTCGTAGATGTCCATGGAATTTGGTGTGAATATGAATTTATTTCCGGTTCCGGAATTCGTCATCTAATACACACAGAGAAGGTTGACAGAAAGCTTGGGAACATGCAACACGTTCTCGAAGCTTTCATTGGTGAGTTGAACCCTTCTTTTGCCGGTGAATTCGATAGAAGAGTTGATCAAATAGGAGGACCTTTGCATGCATCCAAAGAAGAATATACTACTTCCGAGGTAGCCATGTGATGTGATGCTCCTGAGTCTATGATCCAAGCATTGGGAGAGGAGTTCATGGCAATCAAGGCATGGCTAGAGTTTCCTTTCTTGGAATTCAGATCTTCTAGATTCTTCTTCTTTGCACCCTCGGGGATGCGATCTCCAAGGTTGTTTTGCTGAAGTATCTGAGACATCAGATATATCTTTTTTTGCATGCATGTGGATTCTGAATGGAATCCTTTGTGACAGTATGTGCATTTCTCTCCTTTTCTTCCCTTTTCTCCTTTGGATCCGGAGGCATCGGTGAAGGGTTTTGTGTACCCTTCCTTCTTCGTATGTGCATGAGATTTCCGCTTATATTTATATTTATATTTCTGATATTTGTGTATTCCATCATGCAAAGTAAGTGCATGTGCCCTTGGGCCTTTGATTGTTCCCATGTTGATGATCTTGGTTTTCTCTTGTGTCAGGGATTTGATAAAGTGCTCAAGAGAAGGTATGTTCCAAGTGGCTCCAGAGGTGAATCTGACAGTATGGAATGTAGATACAAATACAAATAATTCAAGACCAAGCTTGGATAGAATGGTGAGAACCATTTGTTTCTCCTCCTTCGATTTATCAACCCCGCAAGATTTGAGTTGCGACAGTAAATCCTTGAATTTTGTAAAGAAATCTTGGATATTCTCAAAGCTTTTTGGATCCAATGTGAGTAGCTCCACCTCCAGCATGTGTCCCCTCATCTCATCCTATTTACCAAAGGGCCCTTCCAAGATGGTCTAGGCTTCATTGGGATTCTTATAGGAAGATATATGAAAAAGGAGATTGGGAGAAACAAGACTGCAAATTGTTCTGAGTGCCTCATCCATGTGATTTAAGTACTTGGATTTTTCTATGGCTAATGTCGGCTCTGTATCTATATTCATGGTTAACCTATACAACCCTCTGGATCAGATATGTATGGATATTTTCTCCTTCCATGCAAAATAGTTGTAAGGTGTAAGAATGAATTCTTTTTGGAATTCCATCTTTCCGTTGTCTTCAATCTTTTGTACCTGCAAAACTTTTTGGTGTAGATTTTGCTTAGCAGTCTGTCGGCTCTGATACCATGTAAATGTGTTGAGCCTTCAAATAATAGATCTAGCTAAACAATAATACACACATTTGCAGAGAGAATTGGAAAAGGAAGAAGACAGAGAGAAAGAATGGAATAATTCTCATTAACTATTGTGAATAATGAATAATTTACACATGATATACTCTGTATAACTCAATGAGTTTGACTTGAGGTGAGCCAAGTTGCCATAGTGGTGGTCTAGATTGATCTGGACACACACCAACAGTTACGGGAGTGAAATGCCACCTATTCTAGTCTCTTAGGAAGTTACAGGAGTGAACTGCCACCTATTCTAGTCTCTCATGCAGTTACGGGGGTGAACTGCCACCTAGTTGAGTTAACTAGTCAACTAGTCTTCAGTTAACTAACTGAACATAAATTAGTGAGGAGTTAACTCAAGGAATCAAGGCTAATGCACCACTCTGGTGATGATACCAAGGCAAGGTCGAATTAGCATGGTGATGATCCCAATGTTGCATGGTGATGATCCCAATGCAACATCTAAACTCAACTCAACTAGTCAAACTGAAGTGTCAACTGAAAGAGAATATTCTCCAGGTGGAATATTCTCTCCTAAAATATAGGAGACTGGATAATGACTAATTATGACTAATAAACAAATAAAAACCTTAGGAAAAATAAATCCTAGGTGTGTGTGAAGTAACTCCAACACTCAATAGGGATTCGTGGTAGTAAAATAAGTACTTATAGAGTTGAATTGAAACCATTCATAATAAGGGGAGGAAAATTTTCTTCCACGTCTAATTTTCCTTGGGAAGGGAAAGGTGCATCTGGAAAGAAAATATATATTCTCTCCAACACCAAATTTTACCCTTTCCCAACTTTCTTTTGCAGAATGTTTTCACTCGTCCTGAATCCATGTAGGCATAACAATTTCACTCTCACCACCTCCTTCATCTCGTTGCGTTCCACTTCCCCCTTGCCCCCATTCCCCATCTAATCCAAACTCTACCAAATTTGTTTTACATAAATTGAAACTGATTGCACCCAGTAATCTCTAATTTTTTCGTATCAGGAAAATCCAATAGAGGAATTCACTAACTCTCCATAAATTGAAAAGAAAACGAAGGAAATCTTTGCTCGCTTGGTAACAAATCCCCCCTTTTTTTAAAACTGGGTGAACAAAATTTTATATTTGCCCCATAACCCAAAATTCAGGCGAATTAAAGCATAAATCCTGAAATATATCAAATGGGAGGGAGAATCCGTTATCAGTAATTCCCATATCTGTAGAAATCGGGTGAATGGAAGTTGCGGTTGGAAATTTAATGGACAAAATTTATTTTTTTATCCCTTTCCCTCATAAAAACCTGGGCTAACCCTATTAGTGATTTTTTTTTTAAAATAAATTAGGGGCTAATAATAAAATAATAAAAAAACCAATACAATACAAAAAATTCGCCCCAATCAAAATTTGGAACCCCTTAATTTCGCCCATGAGGGAAATTTCTCCTCTAAAATCATCTATGGTGCCCATATCATTGTCTAGAAAAGTCCTTCAAGAGATCAAAATAGTAATATCATGCTTAGGGCATAAACATAATCACATTTATGATTCAAAACTTATTTTCACTTCCAAGTCCCTGAGGGAAATATTACATTCCAAAAATTGAGAGCTTCAAGGATTCCAATCTATTATGTATCAAGTAAATAATGGATCATAAATGAAGTATTTGTTTAAACTAACTCAAGAGTATACTGCCTCACTACAACATAATGGCCATCATGTCCTTCATAAAGTACAAAATGACTTTCCATTAGTTCAATTTCTTCTTTAGAGAGTTTGTTGGAAACTTGGTTTTGTTCTCTAAATATATCGGTGAAAGAGATGTCCTGGAAGTTTCCATCAATAAGTTTAAGTTGTACTGCAACGACATATAAACCATTGTTATGAATCTGTGTTTGACCATTCATCCACTTTATAACCAACTGAGAATCACCAAATACCTCTAGGGTACTCATGCCTCTATCCAAGGAAAATTTTAGTAAATAAAAAAGTGCCATTAGTTCTCCCAAGTTGTTAGATCCTCTACCCATATTAGATTTGAAATGAAAAAAGTGTGTATCTAAAAGATAGTAAGTGAAACCAAGTCCAACATTCCTATTTTCACCCTAACAAGCTCCATCAAAATGTCCCCAAGGATGGGATTTTTCCACTTGTAATTCCTCTAATCTCCTAGGAACATGTTGTTTAGGAAACTCCTTGTAGTAAGGTATCAACCCCATCACTTGGGTTGAGACTCTAAAAGAGGGAATCTATATGTCTTCAAATAGAGAGGCATTCCTTGCAAGCCATATACCTCGTAGCACAAGGTAGGGAACTGCCCTAAGTACCTCTGATTCCTTTTGTGAGAACCAAGAGAAAAAACAAGCTTCAACATTAAGTCCACCCCATAGTGAGCTAAGACCAAGGTATTATTCCTCTTTCTAGACATGAATAGAGAAATCAAACTTTAGGAAAAGATGGGAGTTTGTTTCCTTTTGATTCTTACATAAAGGGCACCTGTTAGGCCCCATTTTACCCCTTCTTTGCAAATGATCTCAAGTCAAAACCTTATCTAATAGTTCAAACTACAGGAGAAATTCAGATTTGGTCACCTTCCATAGATATTTCCACCACCAACACACTTTTGGATCATCAATTGTAAACAAATATTGATACCCCATCTTCACTGAATCACAACCTCTAACCTTATTATACCTCCAGATAAGTTCATCGGGATTCTAACATGATATAATATGATCCCTATGTAGTTATATGACAAAGATCTCGGTCCATTACATCAAAAATTCACCATTCAACTCCAAATCCCCCGAGTTCAACCAACCTTGTCTCTATAAGGTTGCTTCCATAGGATTATTAATTAAATTAAGGGATGTTCTCTTAGTTTATCTTAGATGAAGAACCAAGTCCTCAAGTAGAAATATATTCCAATTAAAACCTATAATAGCATCCACTCCAATCTTCATTTGAGTATCATCACCCACCCATCAAGCCAGGTGAGATCCTATAAAAGAAAGGATGGATTCAAATCCTTCCATTGGTTGGACACATTCTAAATAGATTTGTATCATTTACTAATCCAATCTACCAGTGATTTTGGAGCTATATACTTCTGGAACAAGATCCTGCTCCAAAGGATATCCTTTATAAGGATTGACCATAAGGATTTTGTTGCCAAGAAGAGACCAAACAAGTGTATATTCTCAATCCCCCACACCCCCAATTCCTTAAGACTATCCTACTTTTTCCACCTCACCCAATGTGACCCTTTAAACTCATTGGAACCCTGCCAAATAAAATTATAGTAGAACTTCCTGATTTTCTCCAGTAAACCCTTTGGAATGTGAGCCAAAATATACTAGTAAATAGGTATGGCCTCTAGGACTGATTTGATTAGAACTAGCCTGCCCCTACGTGACAGACACTGATTTCACCATAGTTTTATTTTTTTCTTGACTTTATAAACCAACCACCACCAATCAGCCTTCCCATAACAATTTTGTTTGAGATTAAAACCTAAATATTTAATTCCCTCATTCAAATCATAGTGTTGGTATGGAAAATACCTACCAAATTCAATAACCTGCTCCTCACTCAAACTTGTATTAATCAGACAAGACTTTTCTCCATTAACCTCCATCCATGTGGCCATAGTAAATAAATGAAGACTATCCTGGACCTATAAACCTTCTACAGGACCCAAAAAATAATAACAGAACATCATCCACAAATAGCAAATGGGATAGAGCTTCCCTTCCTATCCAAATACCTTGTACGCATATCAACCTCCTAACCTCTAGAATAGATCTAGTATCTACTCAAACCTTCTACCACTAGAAGGAATAGGTAAGGTGACGAAGGGAATCCCTGTCGAAGCCCCCTGGAAGGCTTGAATATACTAGAAGCAACACCATTGATCAAGACTAAAAAAGTAGATGTAGTTACACAACACATTATCCAATTTAGAAAAAGTAATGTGAACCCAATATGTCATAGAAAAAGTTTCAAATACAACCAAGAGACCTTGTCATATGCCTTGGAGAGATGAATCTTAATATTGTTGTTGGCATACAAGATAATTTTATAGAATTTAACCCCTCTTGTGTTGTGTCAATAGCCTCATGAATTTTTCTCCCTTGGAGAAAACCAAACTGTTTAGTAGAAATATACTCAGATAGAAATGGCTTTAGTCAAAGTGATATTACTTTTACAACTATCTTATATAGACAATTGCAAAAGGAAATAGGTCGAAATCCATCAAAAGACTTTGGGAAATATTTCTTTAGTATCAATGCGATGAAGGTGGAATTTAAACTATTTTCCATTCTTCCAAAAGTTACTAACTCCTCCACCACTCGCAACAGTTCATCACCCAAGAACTCAAAGAATTCTAAATATAAATCCACCAGTCATCCATCATATCCATGGCTCTTGTCTTTCCTAAAATATTGCAGGATAGCAACAAGCTCCTCCTTATTCATGGGTTTGTACAAGTCCTCATTAAGCTCCTCGTTAACCATCCTTGGAAAATAAGAAATAACTTTTAAAGTTTCAGTCAAATTCACCCTCTCTAGTTCCTTAAACAAAACTTTGAAAATATTGACCCCTAGTTATTCCAATCCTTCAATACCTTTAATCCTATTAGTTTCTCCTTGATCTTATAGCTCCCAAAAGGTATTTATCATTCGTTGATTATTGGAAAAGGAGTGAAAAAACTTTGTATTATTATCCCCAAATTCAATCCAAGTAGCTCGAGACTTAAGGCACCAGTGTTCCTCTTTATCCAGTAATAAATTTGTTGAATTTTCCTCAAGTTCCTTCAATCTAACTCTCATATCCTCTCTAGGAGAGTCTTCACGAATTCATGTTTTCACCTCTTCCACATCTCTTTCCATTTACACCAACTTGTTGCCCTGGGTTTGATATCTCTCCCTCGCCCAAGCTGCTACTTCCTTCTTAACATTTTTTAAAGATAGTAAAAATTGTTCACCAGTAGAAAGATCCAATGAGGGGTCAAAAACCTTCCAATTCTCCTTTACCAATTTGATGAAATCCTCCTCCTTCACTCACCCCAGATTAAACTTTAAAGGAGTACCAGGCCTAGCCTCGTCGAGGTCAAGATCAAGAAAAATAGGGAAGTGAGTTGAGCATATGTTTGAATTGATCCAGGATCTATATCGAGGCACCTTCAATAATAAATGGTTATGTACCACAAATCTATCAAACCTTTTGAATATCCATGACCTCCCATTTATGTTGTTACTCCATGTAAGATTAAGTTTAATTGGTTTCACATCAATAAGGCCACAGGCTTCCAAAATATTATAAAAGATGTCCAATAGACAATCAATCCTCCCACTTGACCCCTAGAATTCTCTCCTATTTATGGAGAAATTCAAGTCCCTTAGGACAATAAGGTTATCAATCTTAATCCAATGAGAATTGAAAACCATGTCCCAATATAGTTGTCTTTCTTCATATTAACCATAAATGTTAACCACTGTAAATGTCAACCCTAGAATTTTACTACAAATTTCAATACACAAACCAGAGGAAAAGGAAAATGAATTTATTAGAGTCATATTATGATACCACCCAGTTATCAAACCCCCCAATAGACCATCAGAATTGACGGCAAAAAAATCACAACCGCAAAAAATCTTCCTCAAATAAAAAATCATTGTATCCCCCCTTCCCATAGTCTCATGAATCAAAATCATACATTAGAGGAAATTTCAACTCAAAAGTGCCATCCTAAGGAAAAATCAAGAAATTAATAAAATAATACCATGTAGACAATTTTTTAATATTCTTTTTAAATATATTTTAGCAAAGCAACCCATGGTTATTTTACTTTTATCGAGGTTAAATTAAATATATATTTTATATTAAAATCAATTTATGAACATCAATTTCGATGCAATGTTTTCCCCGAAATAAGGAAAGAATATTAAATACACAATACCATCTTAAAAGTTAATGGACCAACTATCCAAGGTGTAAATTTCCCCCAAAAAAATATTAAATATTATTTAAAAACAAAATGTAAAATTATACATACTCAAAATTATATAGGATTAAAAGAAAGTTGTAGAATACAAATTGTATCATTTTAAAAAAATTCACTCAATTTGGTTCATCGACCATTGACCAAGGGGTGAATGTAATTGAATGTGAAGGGCCTCCTCTCAGTTATGTTTCCTCAACCATTGTTGACAAAAATGGGCACAAATTCCATTGAATTGGAAACCCTCCTCTCAGGTATTCAATTTTTCCTCGAAGATCTCATACATTTATTTTTCAAATTCTTCCTTGGCCAAGGGGTGAATTTGATTGAATCTAAAGGGCATCCTCTCAATTCTAGTTCCTTAGCCTTTGTTGACAAAAATGGGTGCGATCGGCATCAAATTGGAAAACCTCCTCTTAGGTTTTCAATTTTTCCTCGAAGATCGCATGCATTTATTTTTCAAATTATACCTTGGTTAAGGGGAAAATGTGTTTCAATATGAAGGGCCTCCCCTCAAATCTAGTTCATTGGCCATTGTTTACAAAAATTGGCATGAATTCCATTGAATTGGAAACCTTCCTCTCAATTCATCAATTTTTTCTCAAATATCTCATGCAATTATTTCTCAAATACCACCAAATGTAGATTGATGGCATTGGTTTGAGTATTTTTTCACCAAAATATGGCCAATGGAAAAAAATATTTGGAATTGAGTCTTAGTGTTTTGTGGTAAATTCTCCCAAACAATTTGTGGGTTTGACTAGATATCTATAAAATTCCATCAAAGACAGGGCATGTTTCTTCTAATAGGTATGTTGTTTTTTGTGGTAAATTCTCTCAAAAAATTTGAAGGTTCGACTGACTATCTCTAAAATTCCATCTAACACTGGGCATGTTTCTTTTGATATGTATGTTGGTTCCTCTTGAGGCCTGCACTGTTTATTTTGGTTCATTGTTTACACTGGTTTTTTGTTCTTTTCAGGAAAGAATTATATTTCGTCTTGGATGAGCATGTTGTCAAATCCTTGGACTTATTAGAGTCTTTTGATCTAATTAGGGAAGACAAAGAGAAAACAAGGCCGAACAAATATTGCTTATCTACTTTATCTTCTAAGGAACCTCTTTGATGCCATTATTTCACTTGTTGTGACCAACTTGTTAATTTGTGATTACGGTTGATTGGTTGGATTTTTTTTATGATCGTAGTATGGGCCTATTTATGATCCTACTTTCCCTCAACCTGGAGTCTATGGGTTGCTTGTATTTGTATGTGTAAAATTATGCTTGTTCTAGACTTAGATCAATTTGAACTTGCAAAATTTGGGCTTTTTAAGTTTGAATTTGGGCTAGAATTTCTTAGGATTATTACCTATTTTATCATGGTTAGGCCTTTATAATAGGTAACGCATACACTCCCAATTATTATTCATCATTCTTTATCACTTGCTAGTCATTTTGTAAATTTTGGGTAGTGGCTTAAACCTACAAGAAAAAATAGCTCCAAGCAATTTTGTAGATATGTTAACTTCCTTTCCTTATTGTTGTGCATGTTATTCGCTAATATTATGGTTGGGTTACCCTTTTTACCATGTTTTGTAATGATATATAAAGTAAATCCTTAGGTTGTTTCTTTTTCTTTAAACAAGAACATCATTATTTTTGTATTAAAAAAGGAGCTGCAACATAGTATGAATCAACAAATATTTACATAGATTTCAAAAAATAAGGTCGACTGGCTAAAACAAAGAGTTCTTGCTATGGACTTTCAAAAATATCTACTTTCACATGAAGTAGTATAGTCTGAATCAACAGATATTTACATAGATTTCAAAAAACAAGGTCGGATGGCTAAAAAGAGAGAGTTGTTTCTCTAACCTTTTCAAAAATCTCTACTTTCTCATGAAGCAACATAGGTTGTATCAACATAGATTTACATAGATTTCAAAAAAGAAGGTGGACTGGCTAAAAACGAGAGTTCTTGCTCTATCCTTTCAAACATATCTACTTTCTCATGAAGCAACATAGGTTGAATCAACAAAGATTTACTTAGATTTCATAAAATAAGGTTGACTAGATAAAAAGGGAGAGTTCTTGCTTTTTCCTTTCAAAACACTCTACTTTATCATGCAAAAGACTATCCTTATATGATGTATATATTTGTACATGCATACGAGTGTAGAAGAAATAGTCATTTGAAAAGCATAAAAAAATAATTAATTTAAATTAAGAGTTGTGTCCACTATCCATGCTTGTTCGGATTCCTGGAGCTTCTCAAAATGGGCCTGAGGATTTTGATCCACTTCCCGTGGTTCCATGGAGCCCTGTGAAGAGACAAGTGGCTGAGGAATTGAGAATTGTTGCATCAAGACCTAGATAAATTCTTTTTTCTCCAACTTGAATGAGAATATTTGTCTCACCTGCTTGTTCATTGATTTGATAATGATGGTTGTTTCCTTCTCATGCCTCTAGTCTCATGCCTCCATTTTAGATTCAATTCAACCAAGTTTCCCTTTCTGGGCTTCCAATTTATATGGTTTTGTTCCCATTATTTCCTTGATTACCCTGGATTCAAAAGTTGTGCGCTGGCATGGCGCTTTGTTGTGTCTCCACATTGTCTTCTTGAATTCATTGTGAAAAAGATAATCATTGTTGCATTCATATTGTTGATTGGGAATCTTATTCAAGGTGGTGAGAGTAGAGGAAGCTTGTATTGAATGGAGGATGGAGCCTGAGGATGATTCTTATGATGATTAACCTGGAGAAGCAATGTGGCTCATGCCTTTCCATGTTGTTCCACATGACGAATAGTTGTGTGAGCTGGTATGACCACGTGCCTATGGTACATTCCCACATTCCATATATAGAAAATATGACTAGGACATAAATGGAAACATGAGTGAAGTGACATGGGAAGATCCATGCGGGGCGTCTAGTTGATTGACAGTAGCTATGAAGTGTCATGTGTCCAATTGATGATGTCTTCTTTCCTAACGTGGTGAAGGATGTCATATCACCACATTTTATTTGAGCTTTCATTTGATGTCATATTTTTTAATGCCATTGATGACTAATTATGAGACCCTGAATACAATAATGTCCGTGTTCTGAATTTCCCCTTTTATTTTTAATCCCAATCCTTGGGTTGCTATATTATTTGATTATCTAGTTTTGATTATTGAGTTTTTTTTCACTACTCACTCAGTAATAATCAATTTCTTTGGAAACTTGTTTGTCTTCAGTTATATATTCAGATGCAATCTTGTGAAGCCTTGCATTTATTTATATACATTTAGTGTATGTTTTTTATAGTTTGGGTTTCGAAATTCTGTTGTAATAAATATTGTAATTCGAAGTAATTGATTTATCATCTGATTGTTCATTTCCTTTGGTTATTATTTCAAGTTGTTTTTTTTGGAAATAATCTCATGTTATTATTGCAAAGCTTGTTGTTGGATTTTAAAGTTGGTTATATTGTAGCTTTTACAAGGAACCTAATGGTTTTGTTTTGAAGGAAAATTGCGTAGAAATCTTTACAAATTCTAGGTCAGCAAAATTGTGTGATTTTCATTAAGTTTTAATTGGTTTATGGTGAGTTTGTAGCAAGTTGTATTCTTGGATGTACAAGTTTAGTTGGTTATTTTAGTTGATTGGGAATATAGAAATTATGGTTTTAACCTTGATAGTGAGAAAATTACCCTTGCCTCTAACTTGATTTACTATTTTTCCTTTCCCTTAACTTATTGATGCATTAAGGCTTGTTTTGTCTTAATTTGTGGTTGGTAACCCAACTTTATTGATTATTCTCCATGCATAATTTCATTTAAGCACATGTCTTGTTGAGTAAGTTTCATGGATAGGATCTTTAGTTGTGATTGTATAGATTATGATATTTTTGGGGATAGGTTATTCTTAGGGAAAATAAGAGGAGGCCCAAATATAAACACTTGGATATGTGGTCGAAGAAAGAAGATTTTATTTTTTGTACATTTTGATGTTTATTTTGAAGAGTTTGGCAAAACTTGCATACGCATGTTATTTATGTATGGGATATCAACATTATAACCAAACTCCCATTGTTTCCCTTTCCTTTTTCTTTGTGACCTCGTCCTAGCATATAACAAGTAAATAATGATACCCATGTTATTACACCAGATTTGAAACCCTCTTGGCAGTTTGATCTAGCTGCATAAATTTATGGTTGTGGGGAAATTGTTGAGAATATACTTATCGGTTTGAGGGATGCAGTTGATTCTTCATCCCTACTTGCCTCTACTTCACATAAGTGTTCCCTTGATGTAGTTATTTATATAATTTCTCTAGTACTTGATAACCTTAAAAAACCTACTAATGGTTCATCCCTACTTCCTTAAGGGTCTCCAAAAGTCATTTTTGGAAATCCCCCTACTATTCTTACTATTGTTAATACCATGGATACTCCTAGAAAGGGCCACATTGATAATTCTAGGCATTTTCACCCTTGTTTCCATTGTGTGTCAACCTTTTCAGGGCATGAGAATATGTACCTTTAAAGGATCCATACGGGAATGTTGGAAGATATGCCCAAGATTAGAGTATATGTAGAATTATACATGTAGTTTGATAGCCTACATAGGTGGGTGGGAAAATATTTGAATGGAACATTGGAGGATGTGGTGCATAGATCTCAAGTGGATAAAAAGGTGAATAAAGTGTTGAAATCAATTCTGAATGCACTTATTGGAGATCACAAATAGGACCTCTATATCCATCGATGCAGACACATGCACCAAAAGGATACAAATCTTAAAGATCACCAAAAAAGGATACAAATCGATGCAGAAACATGATGGGAAAAATATTATGCTTCAATGTCATTAGAGATACAAAAAGGATACACTTCAATTTCAACAGCTAAATAGAAAAATAAACAAGCCTGGGCTAGAAGGATATTTTTAAGATTGTTGTTGTAAGACTAGTTTCTTATATTCTATTGATTGGTTTTTAATTTATGTTGTATTCAGATGAAAACATAGAATATTAGTTGTATGTACCATATTCTACAAGATGCCTTATAGCTTTGAGGTATGCTTCAATATATATAAAAAGTTGGTTTTTCCATAAAAGATCTCCCAAACTATTCTGAAGTGAAACTTTGATTTTCTCATTTTGGTATTTTCCAAACATTTTGATTTTCATAATATTGGTTGTTTCTAGGACTCTCCAACACATACAGATGTTGTAAGAAACTATCACCATGTTACCCACAAAAATTTAAGTAAGGATATGGTGTCAATCCATAAACAAAATCAAAAATTGGTCCCTAACATTGACTACAATGCATTAAGGGAAAATGGAGCTAAAAAATTGGATCTTTGGGTAAAAGGAGAACTCTATCCAGCTAACCATGTGGCCAAATCTCATCCTGATTTCAAAAAAATAATACGACTATGTCAATTTGTATGCTAGGGGAAATAGTGCTCTTCTAGGATACTATAAAAACTTGGAGTGTAACCACATTTCTCTTGAAAAAAAAATTCAAGATATTAATATCCAAATACAGTAGCTCCATCACTAAAATATGATTCAGTATCGTGAACACGTGATATTGAACCAAAAAATAGAAATTTTGAATCAAATACATGTGGAAAAACTGCTTGAAGACAAATCTAGCTCATCAAAATAAATTGAGAAGTTGAAAACTGATATCTCTCGTCTCCAAAATAGACTCTCTATGATAAAGAAAACTTCAATGGGTTTGAGTTTCAGATCAAAAGATATGAAACCATTATCATGTTTGGAAAAGAGGGGAGGTGCCTTTAGAAAAAAAGTGTTTAGGTTGAAGATGATATTATATCCAACTTGCACTGCTTCTGTGGATTTGTGCAAAATTATGTTTAAGAAAAGAGACATTAAAACAATGCTTAAAGACCCAAAATTTGATTATTTGAGGAAAGAAGTAGTTAACCAATTAATTGAAAACTTAAAAATCGATGTAAAGAATGTTCAAGGAGTTTGTGATGATAGAGGGATCGGTAAGGAAGCATATGCAATCCTTTTTAAAATTCTAAGAGAGAGAATATTGAATGGTCTCATTAAGAAGATTTTGGTTCCTCGCCCTTTTCATGTGAAGAAAGGGTGTGCACTATGAAACACAAAAAAAATTGATTCATTGGGGGATGGATATCAATAAGAAGCAGTGCATGAAGTTGCAAGTGAGATTAAAAAGAAAGTATGAAGTGAAAGTATTACATTAGTTTAAAAAAATAACTTGCGGTATGACTTAGAACGGGTATTACAATTGATGGTGAAGTACTACAACATGTCTATTGAGGAGACATGTGGGAACTTAGTTGATTGTCGTCCTAAAATTGGATGATATGGAGTTAGTGAACAATGAAAAATATGAAAGAGTTTCAATCACATTAATGAATCGTGCATTAGATCCATGCCTTGATAAGACAAGTGATAAATATTTTCAAGTTCAATTGGATCATCACCGTTTTTGGTTGGGAATTTTTCATGTCAACAAGGAGTCTCATGAGTCCTTGAAATTTGTTTTCAGCAAAACATATTTACCATTAATTATGTCTTCACATTCTATAGGGGAAAAATTATATGTGGAAGGATATGGCTCATTTTTTTTGGAATGACATCTTGCAACTGATTCAAAAACTCTCAAGTGTATGTACAACATTTCTCATGGTGCAAATGCAACGTATGGTTGCTTATATTGCATGAAAATAAAACAAAAAGATTGAAGTTGGAATAGTGGTATCTTGAGTTGTCCTCAAGACCTTCCTCCCAACCATGATCAACTTGATCCAAATTTATATGCAGTTCTTCCTATACCTTTTATTCTAAGGGTGCACATTTTCACTTTGCATGCATTTATGAGAATTGTTGATAATATGTTGTATTTATCTATTTTGGTTGCTTGGAAAAAAATCCCAACAGAAGAAAGTAAAATGTCAATTGAGGCAATTGAACAAGTTCTTTCAAAAGTAGGTTTGCATGGTGGCAATGTTAAAATTGAAAAAAAATATTAAGAGGTCAGGTACAAGAGGTAATCTACCAACAAATGCATCAATGTCAAGTGTCAACGCACATCATTTTATTGAAAATAAATGTGGACATGGATGTTTGTAATTTTATGTAGACTTGATTGATGTGGAAGATGATCGCACTAGTGGAGGTTGTGAATCATCTAGAAAGAAGAAGCGTGCTTGGAGGCCACTTTCATATTTTTTTTTTTATGGATAAGGACAAATTCATTGAAGGTGATGCAACAACCTTTCAAAAATTTGTTACAGACTTCATAAGAGTCATAAAATAATCCTGGGGAGAGAACCATAAGACACATTATATGGCATGCATATTAATTTTCATCCCACTAGTACTTTCCTTTGTACTTCTCTTTACTTTACAAAATATTATTGTAAATTAACATCATTTGGTACATTTGTTTGGTATTATAAGATAGATTGAACTATGTATGTTTGCAACATCAATTATTTGCACACGGTCCATGGTTTGCAGAAAAATATGAAAGCTTGGCCATTTGGGGTACACAAGGTATGGAGAAATCACATAAACTAGCTCATACCATTTACCATACAGAAAGGATGGGGTTCCAATCTTTTAGATGTTCTTGTGCAAATGGGTCAAGCATTTTATAGGAGTAAAATGGATGGATTTAAGAGGAAACACCAACTTCTAGAAACAGTTGAACTTCATAGAGTGATAAGACAAGAAAATCTAAGTAGAAAATGTAGGAGATCTGATGCTTCTAAAGGTGGAGTTGGGACAAGTGCAAGGTATGCAATATGTATGTTAACTTTTCTACCTTTTCCATTTCATTTATTTATTGTTTTTAAAGGCTCATTATCGCTATTTTTTGTAGATGTGACCGACCTTCCACAAATCATTCAAGTTTCCTATAAGTGTATTCTCTTCCAAATAATTATGGAAGTTTTAAATTTTATCTGTTTTGTGAAGATTATATTTTTGTGTGTCAAATAATTACCTAAGGATAGCTAGAAAAATACACTCTTTTGTATCAAAACTAACCTAGCTGTGAAATCATGTGGCACGGGTCTAGAATTATGGAGGATCACACATATTGGTATTTATCAGCATACATCTGATGGTTTACATTGCAACAAATCAACTGTTCTGAGTGAGCATGATTCCACACATAGTGGTAACTAGCATACCCCAAAGCGAGGGAAAGGAAACGTCAAAGTGAATAAGAGTGGTTATGTTGTTCAAAGATCGGGGTATTTTGTTTTTGGATGGAAAATGATATCGATAGTCCAAATTGCATGAGATGGTCATCACCTCAACAATTTGTAGTCATTTATGAGATGTTACCTAGTCCATCATTTGTGGACTATGAAGGTCGTCGGTGCTTTCACCTAGTTTTGGATGTCTACACAATATTGTACTCAGTAGTCCCATCAAAATTTTTGTGGTGACTCTTTTGCACATTAATAAAATTGTCTTATCTTATCTTATCTTATCTCTTATATAGTATTGTGTTATTGATAATTTCACCTAGTCATGGATGTGTGATCACAAAGCAAGATTTGGAAGCAGGGTATGGTGATGATCTGACAATTTACATTGCAGCAAATCACCAGTTCTTAGTTAACATGAGTCATGAATATAATCGTTATTTAATTTTGGTTCATGTATCCACATAGTGGAAACCACTACATCGACGTGGTGGATTCTCATTTAGCGTGCGTCATTAAGGTGTTAAAGTATTACCACTTATGTAATTATTTGCGCTACTAAAGGTAAAACCAGTCAAATTCAAAGGTGTTTTAGTATGGTTAGTCCACTATGACATCATGAAACATGGGCCCAGGAAATGAACTATCAAATGAGGTGTTTCCAAGTGAAGTGATTAAGTGTGCTATATTGATTTCATGAAATATGCTCCCCCCTAAAAATGAAATATCAAATGAGGTGTTTCCAACTGGATTAGTTAGTTCTCTATGACATCATGAAAGATGGGCCCAAAAATGAAATATCAAATGAGGTGTTTCCAAGTGGATTGATTAAGTTCACTATGACGACATGAAAGTTGGGCCCCGAAAATGAAATATATGAGGTGTTTTCTATTATCCCCCCATGCCTAGGAAAAACTAGAGGAGATCATGTCTCATGGCCCATAATGGAGAATATGATCTTGACCATGTTGATGATCATCATGTCCATAGATGGTAACCCAATATCCCCCCTCATTCACCTTTACAACTATAGGTCTACCAAGGTTCATCACATCCAAGCAACCCAGTGTATGGGAGATGGTAAGCCAACATCACCATGAGGTATGTTAGTCCTTGTTTCATGCAAATTGTTGTTCTTAATTTGTTGGGAATGTGGATGAGGATCTTTGGTTGAAGTTGTATAATTGATCATTAGCTTGGGAAATTGTGTCAATTGCCTTTTTTCACCTTAATGGTCAACTTCTATGCCCTAGTCCCATGTTGTCAATGCCCAAGGAAAATGGGTACTACATTGGGGGCCTCACAAGGGTAACATTTTGTTCCCTACCATACTTAACACTTTCCATCATGGATAATCTCATAGTGTATCAAACTTCGGTAATGGGTCATGGTCCATTCTCTCATGAGAAGAAGGGGTTGAAGGCCTAAAGGTTGATGCAACTGCTCTATAATAATAATAATAATAATAATAATAATAATAATAATAATAATAATAATAATAATAATAATAATGATGATGATAATAATAATAATAATAATATAATTTTAGCCCTTGGGGGGCAGTTCAATTGGAAAGTTTCATGATATGAGGTGTTATGTTCGATGAGGTTCCAAGTTCAAATCCCCATGACCTACCTATGCTTGCAGAAGGGGCATACATATGGCACCTGGAGGTTATAGTGGTAGAGGTCGAAATCGACCTCATGTCACGCAAGTAAGAGACCGCCCAGTTGTTGATTCCGCTAGATACAAATAATAATAATAATCTAATTTTAAGGTCACGTCCAAGACAGACACAAAATTGATGTATGAGACCCCCTTGTTTGTGAGACAAGGGACCCCCTTTGCCCAACGATTTGACTAGTAAATTATATGTAGGTATACATACCCTACCCCCCTCTAGATTTGAATTTGTGACCTCTTAATAGGAAACACATGTTCTTAACCATTAGTCTCACTCAGGTTGTATGTTATTTCTAAATTATAAATTCCACCATAAAAGCCTCAGGCCAACTTGAGCTCTACCCCCTCTAATGGTAATCTCCCATGTCCGGATGCAAATGAATGCACCAAATTATAAAGGACAATAGACTAGTAAAAAAATGAAGGAATGAAGCTTGAAACCTTATAAAGGGGACTTGCAAATGAAAATTGGGTATCAAAAGGAAAAATAAGGGGTTCAGAATGAAAAAAGTATCGAGGAAAGGGTATCTCAAGCAAGCAAGTTCTCCTTCTAAAAAGGAACTCATAGAAATGGATTTAATGACACCGTAATCCATGAAGTAATCCCTAAAACCATATCACTTTCACACTTAATCTTGAAGGGTTTCTTTCTTTCCTACTTCCCTCGGGACCTATCCCTCTACCTAGGTATTTTATTTCCTATCTAGGTGGCACACCTAA
Source organism: Picea engelmannii (assembly GCA_009831015.1). Lineage (NCBI taxonomy): Eukaryota > Viridiplantae > Streptophyta > Pinopsida > Pinales > Pinaceae > Picea > Picea engelmannii. The sequence continues at coordinate 522,792 of ML788159.1, read as the reverse complement.
TAGGGTTGGATGAACGCCCTCCCATACTTGAACTTTAAAACTCACATGGGATCTTGGGATGGTGTGATGCTTGAACGGGATACTGAGGATAATTGTTTACATGGCCTATATCTTAAGTTACAAATTACTTTGCATGCTTTAAGGACTAATGTTTCTTGTGACCTTGGCTAACCTTGTCTTATACTTTGCTTTGTTTTGGATGGCCCTAACATGGTTCTTCTAGGGAAGCCATAGGCTTGTGCCCAAGATGTTGTGCCTTTTATTACATGACCTTGACACACGTGATGCAGAGAAGTGTCTCATCTAGCGATGCACTAGCCTTGGACATAATCTCTCACATCCTTAGAACCTTTGATGATGGATATATGGGCTTGGTATGAGAATATTCAGTCATGATGGCACATATATGAGTTGGAATCCCATGAGATGGGAAAATTACCCCACAACTTATTTGTCCATAGGATCAAGGACGTTGCAATAGTAGACAGTCAGACACTATGCAGAGATGAGATGCAATTACCTCCACCCTGGATGCAACACCTAGATCCTGGACATTGGCCCTATTTTGATGATGATGTCATCTTTTATGGTTTGATGGAACTAGGGTTTGGTAGACACTTGAGGTGTTGATGATGATTGGCATGTCTTTGAGGGAGAAGAGACATCATTTTCTCCCACCTCTCTGGATTGGTTCCAGATGGCCTTTGGAGGCCTCCTCCTTGCCCAAGAGGGCTTGACGTCTCACACGTGTGGCTATTATTGATGTACATTTTGCATTGTATCATTTGTAAATGGATAATGAGGGGTCTACCCCACTTGAATCAATGTTATTTTATGTTATGTGGACAAATATTCTAGGCTGGCCTCATATAAGAAGGACATCACTAGATTTCTATTTTTCATAATCATTCCTCACCATATGTGGGGTAACACTTCTATTGATTCCCTATTTCATCCTTATTGGTATTTCTCTCTCATGTGCTATGCTTGGAAATGGTCTCTTGTGGATGATTTTCTGCTTTTGGATGGATATTTATGCAATTAGGGTTAAATGCTCTTGGTTTCTTGGATGAAGTAAGTAATTTTCTGCAATTCTACGGTATGTTGTTGATGTAAATGGTGAAATTGATAATTTTTTTGCAAGAAGTATTGTTTTATTGAAACCATAAGAGAGGAACATAAGTACTTCTTCCTCTCAGAAAGTTTTACTTGTCCAAAATTTGTGAATTTTCCTTGCTAGCATTATAACCCTAAATCCCTAGGTTTATGTGATTTCTGATCCAATTGTCGATGTAATGCCAATTATTCATGCTCTCTCTTTTCTCTTAGCCTTTGTTTGGAAATATGATGTAAGTTTTTGATAAAAATTATCTCCTTTTTTCCCTTTTCAAGTTTTTGGATTGTTGTCATTGATCCAATTTTTGTATAACTCTTTACATTTTTGTGACAGAAGTTCTATCCTTGCTCCATCCGATAAATTGTTCATGTTCCCATTCCTCCATATCCTATTCAATAATTGGATGGAGTCTCTCACTCATATCTATCATAGAGGTTACAAAATTGTAGTGTAGTTGCTTACTTGACTCCTTTTGGCAGTGGAAATAGCTACTCCACTGTTGGAGAATGCCCCATTGATTGATTTGGCTAAAGTTTTATCACTTTAGAATTTTATCCCTAGATAATTGATATTTTATCTAAGTGAAACTACAAGAAGGGAGAAACAATATCTAGGGCCCAAAAGTGCTTGCACCCTACACATCCTTATCCTCAAAGTCTAAATCCTAAGGCCCAAATGTGCTTGCACCTTAGGGTTTAGAATCTACCTCTTGGTTTGAATTAGATCAGCCTTCAATCTAAGGAAGCATTTGAGGCTCCATAGCCATAGAATGGTAAAGGAATTAATCTATAAGTAAATCTTGTGTTGAAAGTAATTGATAAAGCCCCTTTTTTCCAAATCTCTAAAGTGTTCTACTAACTTTACTAACTCTAACCATAGAAAAATTGAAATATTTGTTGTTGTTGTTATAAAATTTTGCTACATCTATATAAAACTACATTTATTTGTTACATACACTCATATAAAGGTGGATTAACTTGTTCATAAATTATCTCTAGCAATTGGATAAATTTATGCTTGATGAATGCTTACTTTTTATGCTAAATTGCTACATTTTTAGCACTTGATATTGTTGTTGTTGCAAAATACTTATTGTTGTCATAAGACTGGTTTAATGTTGTGATTTGCAACAGCCAATTGAATTTTAACATGTCTAGTGTTTAGAGAGGTCATTTTTTCATTCTTTAGGTTGGTAATTCTATATATATGTTGCAAATTGTTTCTTGTTCGAGGAAGGTACAACAATCACTTTACAACATCTTTCTCCTTCCTATACCTAGACCAACTAACTGGTGATAAAGATAGGGGGCAATAGGCTTAGATATTAAACTTAATATTTGATCCCTTGAGGTAATCACTAAGGAAGCCTTCCTTTTAGTGGACCTCCTCCATTACTAAAACAAGGGAAGATCCTACTTAGGTGACAGTGGTAGTTTCTTCCGTAGTTATGCAATATTTGGGGATCTTGTGGTGGGATTTGCACAAGTACAAATCTTGAGATAACATATTGGTGTCATTGTTGATGGGGATTGATTCATTCTCCTCATGACATGTCTTTGGTAAACTTATCTCGAATCCCTTTTCTTACAAGATTACTTGGAGACTCCACTGAGGGTTGAATCCTTTACCTACCTTTGATTATCCAAAGGAGATCATCTAGTGACTCCATTGATATATTTTGAGGTTTCAACCCATTATTTCCCTTGTAAGGTTACATACTCTCAATTAATTGAACTATGACACCATGGGATTATCATGAAACATATCCTTCTATTTATTTTGAGAGTTCTTGGATACCCAAATGAGTTTGATATGAGATGGTTGGAAGACTATCCAAAATTTGAGGGTTTGGTCGTCATTCATATTGTAGAGTTCCTTAAGTACCTATGGGAAGTAAAAATGCATCATGAGGATATACAAATATAATTATTTATATATTCCCTTCCCTTAGAATTACTAAATTGGGTCAAGTATTGTTGCAAGCCAAAGGGTATATCTTCTCTCATAGATCTCCTTAGCAGATTTATTGAGTATTTCCACACACTTTTTCAGAAATATGAAGATGTTCTTCAAGATCTTACAGAATTCCTTGAGGAGGAAGGGTTAACCACTGACATTGTATAATATATCAGGAAAGTGCACCACGATAAATCCAATGATGAAGTATTTATTGACAAAGAACTTCCATATCTTGAGTATGCCTTGGATGAGGGTTTTAAAAATCACACATCTCCAAGGAAAGAACCCAAGGAAGAGATTTGTGAAGAGGGTTACCAACCCCTCAAACAAGAGCAAGCATGACCTCATGTTTCCATTGAAGACAATGAATATTTGATTGAAGAAAAAAAACCTAAAATGGTGAATCATGAGGAAGATCACCAAATACATGAATTAGAACATGAGTTTCCTTGTGAATATGATAAAGAAGAATACTTTGATGAAACACACCATATTAAATACATAATCCAAGAAGATTCTCCTCATGAAGATGAAGTGTCATTATTTTCTCCCCTATTTGATGAAGTCACCCAAGCTTCCATTCCTCCTACACATGAAGAAGACAATGTGGTGAGTTATACTCCTTTACAAGTTTTTTATATTGCTTTATTTGATGATTCAGAAAGTGAAGAAGTGCTAGAGGAACCCTTGGATGCATTAGACCCTTCATGTTATAATAAATATGATTATGTGATTGAGAATATTTATGATTTTATACATGTTGGGAGATGTAAATGGGATGTTATTTGTTATGGTCTTAATGGAGATTTTTTTTATGACATTGAAGGTCATTTTCAATTGTTTCCTTTAGAACAACCATATGTGATTGCTACTAATTTAGATGATTGGAATCATGAAGATGACATGATTACATATTTATTCCAGCCACCCAGGGATGACTTATTGCAACATTCTTATCATGATTTTCGGTCATATCCTAGAGGGTCTGATACATACTCCTTTGAGCACTTGGATTTTTTCTATGAAGAAGATTTTCAACCACTGTTGTGCTCTGACTTTGATGAGGGTAAGGACATGATTTTCCTAGAGAAATATTTTGTGATGAAAGTTTCCATCCTTCTCCTCTTTCACCTCCCTATTCCACTATAGATATGGTTGGTAGTTTTCCTCATGATGATCACTTTCCTATAGGAAATATTTGTTTTCAACCTATGGTTTGTTGTAGGCCTTTTCAATTTCACACACAAGACCAACAAGCCTTGGGTTGGGAGCAATTTGTTTTCTCTATACCTAGTTTGATCCCTTATCTTGGGATCTCTTCTCCCATGGGAAACCTTAGATTTTTCCTGAAACAACTTACTAATTTTTTTCAAAACCATAAAAAATGAATTCAACTATAAAACTCAATCAATGAATAATGAAATATAAAAATTAAAGGAATAGACACATGAGTGACTAAAAATATACTAATACAAACATATTTCACCTGATATTGTGTCGCCTCCTTCTTACAGTCTCAAAGAGTCGATGAAGGGCCCACCTTATCCATTATATATTATCATTATCTTCTCCAAAGAAAATGATGGACACCTTAACTTGTCTGTTTGAGGGAAGCAACATAAATCGAAGAATGACTCTGAGATCTCAGTTGAAGAATGTGAAAATGTAGAACTTAGAAACCAGTCACTCCTACTTCTCAAGAGTGAATCAAATAAAGGAGTAGATAGAAGCCATTGGTGACTCAATAGAAGGAGAAGAGATTGTTATGGCTACCTTGAATGGCCTCCCAATGTCAGGGGATGCATGCATCCAAGGAATTTGTTCAATAAAGAAGCTTCCCAAGTTCAATAGGCTTTGGGAAGATTGTAACCAAGAAGAAGCTAGGACAGCTGCAAGAGAAGAAAAGATGGAAGATGAAGATCAAGCCCTAGCCACCCACACCAGGAAAGGAAATAACAATAAGGATCATTATTTACCTAAGAAGTTTAAGATAGGTCAAAAAGAAAACTCAAAGATTAGATGTTACTGTTGTCAGGAATTGGGACACTTTGTTAGGGATTTCCCCCTCATTATGGAAATTAAGAATAATAAAGGAAGTAAGAGGCATCAAGATCACACAGTTGAAGATGATGAGCCTCCCAAAAAGGTTGAAAAGAAATATGAATCAAGTGATGAGGATTATGTTCTTATCTTAGCCTTCACAGGTACTATTACTCATGGAAGTGACACTTGGTTGATAGACAATGGTGCTTCCAATCACATGACAGAATATGAAGACTCATTATCTAAACTTATTCATAAAGATTCACCTCACAAGGTGAAATTGGGTGATGACTATCAATATCCAATCAAAGGCATTGGAGAAGTTTCCTACAAGTTAAACTCAGGGAAGCGAATGAAGATGAAGGAAGTTCTCTATGTCCCAGGTTTAAAAAAGAATCTTCTCTCAATTTCAGCATTGGACAAGAAATGATTTAGAGTATCATTTATTGATGGTCAAGTTCTTATGTGGCCTAGAGGGAATACCCTTGATGATGCAGTAGTGATTGGAGTTGAAGAAGGAGGACTCTACAAATTAAAAGGACATTCGGAATCTGCAATGGTTCATGATATTTTGAATCCCAGTGAACTATGGCATAAGATATTTTCTCACCTACACTACAAATCTCTTCTGGTTCTGATAAAAATGGTGACAGGTCTTCCAGAAATTCAAACAGAACCAGATGGTGTGTGCAAAGGATGTGCATAAGGAAAGAATGTGAAACACTCCTTTCCCAATAGCGATAGTAGAGCCAAAGTATTTTTGGACATCGTTCATTCAAACATATGTGGACCGATGTCGTCAACTTCACTAAGTGGGTATGTATATTATGTATCTTTCATTGATGATTATTCACATAAAACTTGGATTTATTTGTTAAAATCAAAGAATGAAGTTTTTGGAAAATTCAAAGAGTTCAAGACTCTGGTAGAAAACTTGACATAGTGAAAGATAAATACCTTGCGATCAGACAATGGAGGTGAATTCACCTTAGAATAATTCAAGGAGTATTTCAAGGCAGTTGGGATTAAGAGGGATCTTTCTACTCCCTATAACCCTCAGCAAAATGGAAGAGCTGAAAGGAAGAACCAGACAATCATGGAAGCAATAAAGGCCATGATCCATGATCAATATATTCCTATGCATATGTGGGAAGAAGCAACGAATAAGACAATGCATGTGCAGAATAAAAGTCCCCCACAAGGTGCTTGAAAACAAGACACCTGAGGAAATGTTTTCAGAAGAGAATCCATAAGTCAACCATTTCAGAATATTTGGTTTCCCTATATTTTTTCACGTCCCCAAGGAAAAGAGGAAAAATTTGGACCCTTCCGGACAGAAGGGAATATTTGTTGATTACAGTGACACATAGAAGGCTTACATGGTATACATTCCCAGTCACCAAAAAGTGGAGATCAACCGAGATGTAACCTTCAATGAGAATGCAACTTTCAGTAAATATAAAGATATCCGTGCAGAAGAGGCACATGAAGAAGAGAATGAAGTTCCTAAAGTTCCAGAAGTAGTTGAACCAGAGGAATTCATTCCAGAGGATCATGACATGGTAGAACCTTAGAAACCAGTCGATATACCTCACTAGTACATATGACGAAATTTGTGATGGTTTTTCGTTGATATTTCCACACTTATCCGTCACAATTTCCACGAAAGCCGAGATTTTTTTTTGTCGGAATAATTTCATCGCTATATCCATGATCCACGTGTGCATGGAAACATCGACGAAATAAGTGCTCCATGTGTCACCACCTTCAAGATCGGTTAACCCTATGGATCATCACAATTACGACGAATTTACGTCGCAATAACAATGAAGAAATGTGGCAATTACGAAGAACATTCGTCGCAATTGCGATGAACATTTATGCCAGGCCAATAACTTACAACGTAGATGCTGAATGTGCAACACAAAATATGTTAAGAACCAAACATCAATATAGCATAGAAAAACCTCAGGAAAAGTACTCAACGCCTTGAAAAAGAGATAATTTCAAATAATAAGCCTCTTCGAGGGGGCAACCTCCTTTTACCCCACTTAAATGTTCAAGTACAAGA
>ML788159.1:486197-498661 GCA_009831015.1 Picea engelmannii | reverse complement strand
TGAGTTCATATTGGGGGGTTTAAAATTCTAAAAACATGAAAACAATATATTTCCTAGTATATAGGGGTCGGAGGATATTTTTAATATATTTAAAACATATGGATATTAGAGAAGGATTAGAATTAGGTATGTGACAATTAGAACTAGGTATAAATAGGTCTAAATTAGGTTAAATTAAAATAACAAATCATTTTTCATAATCCTCATCCAGATCTTATAAGAGTTATGGCATGTCAAAATATTAGAGGAAAAAGAAAAAAAGGTATTAAAAATGTCACAGAAATAATGTATACCTATGATATATATGAGACATAGGTGGTTTTCTAATTGGAAAGGTGTAATGGAAAAGTGGTTCCACAAAAAGATTTTGGGAGGAATAATTTAATATCTAGTAAAATGAGAGGTATTATTTAATATACCATGAACACACATGCTATGTCATAGGTTCACTAAGTGAACCCCCCGTGGAACCTATTCTATGCTTTTGGAAATGTTATTGAAAAATTATAAATTAAAGGATTGATCAACCCTTCTAGATTACGATAAACAATGAAAATGATTAATTAAAAAATTGAATGTATAAGGAGTGACAAGCCCTTCTGTATTCACCTAAAGAGATATAATTCTAGGAGTAAATATATTGAGAAGGGTTGATCAACATTTCCACAATATTCCCCGCAACGGAAATCAATTATATGATATATAGTGAGTTAGTACTTGTATTTCTAAAAACATACAATAACTAGATTAATTAATATAACAATTCATACAATTATGTCAGAAATATTACCACTAGTATTATTGATGCAAATAAATAAGTGTACATGTCGTAAAAAAGTCACTATGTGTTTCAATTTTGATGCAGGAGCATCACTCCAAGCCAACTAGCCAACACATCAAGCGCACATTCAATGGAAGGAGAGAGGCGCATCCCTCTCGTTTTTCAAATTTTCAAATTTGCATTAAATGTTGTAACGCGGGTAGAGCCAAAAGCCATGCATGTACGCAGGCTTTAGATAAATTTTGTCTTAAATGGTTGTAAGGCTAAGATCTAGATCCGATTCGGACTAGACAACCATTCAATGTAATTGAATGTAAATTAATGAGAGTTGGTGAGATGGAGGGAAGAGCTCGAGGAGACCCTCTTTGTAAAAAGATATTCTTTGAATCTAGATTTTAAGTTCAGGAAGAGTGGAACAGAGAAGAGGAAGAAGAGAGGAAGTCGTGACTCTGTTGCAGTCCGAGCTCACATTGTAAAGAGGCATTTCATATTAATACAATCATAGCAGTTTTTCCTGCACGTTATTCTATGTATGTTGATGAATGTCTTTATGTGTTGATGATATGCTGTAGATGTATGTTAAGTTCCATCTGCAGGAAATAGACAGATTTCCCTATCTGTGAGTTCTTTGATTTCAGGTTTGGGTTCTTTGTGGCTTCATGCAAGAGGTTGCATGACAGAACACTGTGGGTTCTGTAAGCCAGTGCATAGAGTGCACTTCTAAATTCTGCGGAATTTGGACAGAGTTTGCCAGGAGGGCGCACCAGAGGAAGTATTAGACCCAGGGAGAAACCTTAAGGTTGCTAAACACCTTAGAGGTAAGACTATGCAGAGGAAGACACAGAGATAACAGAATCACTGAGGGTTTTGTGGAAGCTCTGCCAGGAGGGAATTGAGAAAATGAACATAATGCATTGAGGAGAGCTCTATTTTGAGTTCAGTGAGAACACAGAGTCACTGAGGATTCTGGAGGACTCTGCTAGGTGGGCATTGAGCAAGTGCATAGAGTGCACAAAAGAATTCTATTTCGAGTTCAGAGAGAAAACAAAATCACTGAGGATTCTGGAGAACTCTGCCAAGAGGGCATTGAGAAAGTGCATAGAGTGCACAGAAGAACTCTATTCTAAGTTCTGAGAAGAAGGAGAAGTGTCACAGGAAAGACACTTGCAGAGTTGTTGAATACTCTGCAGACTCAGCAAGGTGTGCTAGAGTAGAAGTCGTCGGGAGGGAACTTCTTAACCCTTTGTGAAAAGGAGGAAGACAGAGTTACTGAAGACTCTACATTGGAGGAACAGTGCTTTGGAGCATAAGGTTCACAAAAGCTCAGAAGGAAGAAGAGTGCCTTTGCGTGCAACATTCCAACAGGAAAGAGCAAGAGAGGCCGAGACACTTTGAGGTCAGAGCCACATATTTGAGCAGAGAAGATAGCACCATCTCATGCAAAAGTCCTGCAAGAGGTTGCAGAGATTGAAGAAATTCTTTAAGGATTCAAAATAGAAAAACTTAGAAGGGATAGAACCTCTTTGAATTGATCAAAGGGATATAGAGAGTGAAATTATTTCGCAGAAGGAGGATGCCAAGTCAGTGGCCAGAAGTCCTTGAGAAGCAGAGGCAGACGGTTAGAGTTCTCTGTGGAGAACTCATGAAATCGTGAGGACCATAGGATTGCCAGAAGTTGCAAGGTTGTTAGTGGACGGAGAAACCCATCACCTTAGGATCCAGGATCAATGTGAGTCATTGATCATGCTTTGCGTAAGCCGTTGGATCATTTTGGGAATTCAGGAATCATGAGGTTGGAGTGCAAGCCAAATCCTTGGTTGCTCCAAGTCCCAAATCGAGAAAGGGATAAAAAGAACAGAAACGGACGATGGAGACACTTCGTGGAGAAGTGTGAAATGTCATGAGCCATTAGATCTCGCAGATCTGTGAGGAAGTTAAGGCTGAGAGCCTTTTATCTTTCAAAAGATCAGGAGGAGTAGTGGCCATTGGATGAGAAGCAACAGGAGCCGTTGATTCCCTTTTGAAGTGGAATTTCGGCATGTCGAGGTTCGACATTTCAACAATTCCGATGACAAGGAATCGGGGCGCTTTGCATTGAAAATCCCAAAGTCATGAAATGCGACGTGTCTTTGGAGAAGGGTTGTGGTCATGGAGGAATCCATCACAAGGACCAAGATTTGGTCAGGGACCAATAGCCACTGAGTCCATTTCGACCTTTCAGTATTTCGAGGTCCGGGAAGCAGAGGAGGCTGTGATTTTGGTATCGAGAGTTTCAAACTCCTGGTACGCGAAATCCTGAAAAGATCGGAGCCAGTAGATCTATTTCAGAATTTGAGAATTGGCACGACAAGTGATTTGGGGTTAAGAGTCGTGAACTTCCGGTACGCGGAATCCTAAAAGGCCACCGATCTCACCAAAGGAGAAATTTAAGAGTTCAGGGAATCATAAGGGAAGAGCAACGGCCATTGGTTGTTTTCTCGAAGTTCCGAAAGCCAAAACTAGTGAGTAATAGGTGGCGTATGCTCGACGCGTTGAAGGAGTCAACCGTCGTTGACATTTCGGGTTTCGACGATTGCAAAGAGTTGTGGCATTGCATCGAGAACCTCCAACTCATGAAGCCCGAAATCTTTCGTGGCTTAAACAAGGGTTTCACATTTTGGCATTTGCCAAGAGTTGTGGAAATACATCGGGACTCTCCAACTCCCGAAACCCAAAGTCCTTTGTGGCTTAAACAAAGGTTTTAATTAACCCTTGGCGTGGTATTAGTGAATATCTTGCACGGATCTCGGCCCGAGGGCAGGGGGTCTGCACCAGAAGTGTTATCAGAGCTTGATTTTGTCTGTATACTACAGGCAGAAGGAGGTAGAAGGAAAAGAAAACAATACTCTAATATGTGTCAAGTGTGGTATCAGAGCGGGAATTCACTTGTGTCCTGCAGGCGAAAGGAAGATGGGGATATTCTCAGACATAGAGTGATCCATAAGTTTTCCAGGTGGGTAGACAGAGGATGAAGATGGCTACTGAAGGCCATGGATGTGGTGGAAAGAAGAACCACCAGTAGCAGAGAAAAGATGAGATGGATGAAGAACTCACTGAGATAAGGGCGAGGATGGAAGAGCTTTCACTGCGGGTACAACATAACGCAAAGACACATTGGGTGTATGAATGGCCTCTGAGGAGGAAATCAAAGTGGCCAGTCAAGAAATTGTTGGCTAGGAGGCAGTGAAGATTGTTGAGAGGATGGTTGAGGTATGTTGAAAGCCTCAGAGATGAAGAGGAGATGGTTCATATCTATGAACTAGAGACTGGGAAGAATCTTAGCGATGAGGAGGAGAGATCAGTAGGAGGTCTTGCATACTGCCAGGGGAGCAGTAGTGAAATTTTAGATTGCCAAGTAGGCAATGAGATGGGATCAGACGATCTCATAGATTGCCAAGTGGGTAGCAGAAAATTCCCAAATTGCCAAGTGGGCAAGGGGAAAGAAATAAGACTATCTGAAAGTCTCATGAACACAGAGGAGAGTTCAGATTAGTAAGGAGTGCTGACAGGAGAGAATCAAAAGAGAATTATGATCATTGGAGGAATAGAGGTGTTCCTACCAAGCATCCCAGTTGAGGCCAGAGAATATGTTGCAGATGCAGCAACAGCAGGAGGACATCCAACAAAAAATGGCATGGAGGAAGAAATGGAGCAGACACTGACATTTTCCCAAGAAGCAGAAGATGAGCATTCAACATAATGGCTCAAAATTTTCAGCCAGGAAGCTGAACAGGAGATGGCTGCAGCACTGAAGCCTGCAGCAGAAGAGGAAGCAGACAACACAGATTTTGTTGATCTATGTGAAGAATTGGAAGCCCTGGAGAGAAGGGTGATGGTGCAAAGATTGCACATCCGACGGGCTAAGTTGGAAGAAGGTAGTGGAGCATACCAGCCCCAAGAGAAGTTGGAAAAAGTTGGAAGTATGCCAGCAGAAGAAATGGCAGCAGCAGAACTGTCACAAGAAGAAGTTGAGCAGCAACTCAGTGAAAAGATTGCAGAGCTGAATTTTGCAGAAGGGTGGCAAGTTGAGGCCACAGAGGAAGAATATGGCATGGGAGATCTAGTTGATCTACCCGTTTGTAGGGAATAAGTGCAGTGGATCATGTTGCAAAAGGAGAGCCAGCCCTGGGAGCAGCTGGACGAGATGATTGAGGAGATCAAGAGGCTGATGTTGAGGTCAGCACAAGAAGCAGTCAGCAAAGGGAAGCTGAGCAGAGGAGAACCTGCCATAGCAATAGGGTAGCAGCAACAACAACAAGAAGGAAATGGAGTAGGACAACTCCAAAGAACTGTTTGGGATCCAGGTGGATTTCAACAGCAATGCTGGGAAGCTCATGAGCAGGAGCTCATGAACTTTTCACAGCAGAGGAGTATGATGCAGGATCATCGCTCCAAGCCAGCTATGCACCAGCTAGCCAACACATCAAGAGTGCATTCAATGGAAGGAGAGAGGTGCAAACCTCTTGTTTTTCAAATTTTGAAAATTGTATTAAATGTTGTAAGGATGGTAGGGCCAAAAGCCATAAATGTACGCAGGCTTTAGATAAAGTTTATCTTAAATGGTTGTAAGGCTGAGATCTAGATCCGATTCGGACTAGACAGCCATTCAATGTAATTGAATGTAAATTAATGAGAGTTGGTGAGATGGAGGGAAGAGCTCGAGGAGCCCCTCTTTGTAAAAAGATCTTCTTTGAATCTAGATTTTAAGTTCAGGAAGAGTAGAATAGAGAAGAGGAAGAAGAGAGGAAGTCATGACTCTGTTGCAGTCCGAGCTCACATTGTAAAGAGGCATTTCATATTAATACAATCATAGCAGTTTTTCCTGCATGTTATTCTATGTATGTTGATGAATGTCTTTATGCGTTGATGATATGTTGTATATGTATGTTAAGTTCCATCTGCAGGAAATAGATAGATTTCTCTATCTACGAGTTCTTTGATTTCAGGTTTGGGTTCTTTGTGGCTTCACGCAAGAGGTTGCATGACAGAACACTGCGGGTTCTGTAAGCCAGTGCATAGAGTGAACTTCTGAATTTTGCAGAATTTGGACAGAGTTTTCCAGGAGGGAGCACCAGAGGAAGTATTAGACCCAGGGAGAAACCTCAAGTTTGTTGAACACCTTGGAGGTAAGACTGTGCAGAGGAAGACATAGAGATAACAGAATCATTGAGGGTTCTGTGGAAGCTCTTCCAGGAGGGCATTGAGAAAATGCACAGAATGCATTGAGGAGAACTCTATTTCGAGTTCAGTGAGAACACAGAGTCACTGAGGATTCTGGAGGACTCTGCCAGGTGGGCATTGAGCAAGTGCATAGAGTGCATAGAATAATTCTATTTCAAGTTCAGAGAGAAAATAGAATCACTGAGGATTCTGGAGAACTCTGCCAGGAGGGAATTTAGAAAGTGCATAGAGTACATAGAAGAACTCTATTCTAAGTTTTGAGAAGAAGGAGAAGTGTCACAGGAAATATGCTCGCAGAGTTATTGAATACTCTGCAGACTCAACAAGGTGTGCTTGAGTAGAAGTCGCCAGGAGGGAACTTCTTAACCCTTTGTGCAAAGGAGGAAGACAAAGTTACTGAAGACTCTACATTGATGGAGCAGTGCTTTGGAGCATAAGGTTCAAAAAATATCAGAAGGAAGAAGAGTAACTTTGCATGCAACATTCCAACAGGAAAGAGCAAGAGAGGCCTAAACACTTTGAGGTCATAGCCACAGATTTGAGCAGAGAAGATAGCACCATTTCATGCAAAAGTCCTACAAGAGGTTGCAGAGATTGAAGAAATCCTTTAAGGATTCAAAGTAGAAAAACTCAGAAGGGATAGAACCTCTTTGAATTGATCAAAGGGATACATAGAGCGAAATTTTTTCGTAGAAGGAGGACACCAAGTCAATGGCCAGAAGTTCTTGAGAAGCAGAGGCGGACGATCGGAGTTCTTTGTGGAGAAATCATGAAATCGCGAGGACCGTAGGATTTCCAGAAGTTGCAAGGTCGTTAGTGTATGGAGAAACCCATCACCTTAAGATCCAGGATCAACGTGAGTCGTTGATCGTGCTTTGTGAAAGTCGTTGGATCATTTCGGGAATTCGAGAATCGTGAGGTTGGAGTGCAGGCCAAATCCTTGGTTGCTCCAAGTCCCAAATCCTGAAAGGGATAACGAGAACAGAAACAGACAGTGGAGACGTGTCGTGGAGAAGTGCGAAATGCCATGAGTCGTTAGTGTTGGACAACTGAGAGGGGGGGGGGTGAATCAGTTGTTACCGTGCTTAAACAATCATGCTTCTTTTAAACTCTTTGCATAAACACTGAATGATGATCACAATAATGCAGGGAAATAAACAATGGCACATTCAGCATTAGTCACATATATGAGAAACACAGAGACAGATATTTCCCAAGGAAACCCATATAGGGTAAAAACCTCTTTTTCTTTATATGATAAGTAATAGTTACATTCTTTACATTATCATACATATGAGCACCAAATCATAATGAGGCTACAACCTCAGTTTTGCAAGCTTCTACTTGATGAGAGCACAAAATCTCTGTTTTCTCTAGCACCCACTAGAAGGAAGCACCAACTCCCTGGTTTCTCTAGCACCAACTAGAAGGAAGCACCAACTCCCTAGTTTCTCTAGCACCAACTAGAAGGAAGCACCAACTCCCTGAGTGTTTCCAGCACCAACATCCAATCATACAGGCAACCAACCTATATAACAGAAAAAATAGTTCTCCCTTGCACCACCCTACCACCTTGGTTTCTCTGGCTGCAACCAAATGGAAGCTACAACTCCCTGTGTTCAAGCACCCACTTGAGCCTGAGGACAACAGTCCTCCCTAACACCTCCCTTCCACCCTGAAATATAAATCTTTGCTACTGAAACTTATTACAATGATATAATGTTCAACAATGGCTGACCAGACTCATCACTGTTCTGCTACATTTCATTGCTCTATCTGCCTCACTTCCTTCCTGCACACATGACTTGCGTTGTCTGTTCTTATACTTTTTATGCTCTGTGCACCATGTCCATTCACTGCATAGTTCCTCTTCTGTTCAATTCAGTTGCTGCACTCTCCTCCTTCTTCACACATGAATCACCTTCAACAACAACCACCACAACAACTCCAATAGAAACAACAACCCCATCTCTTCTTTGTACCGTTTACTTATAGCTTCTGTGCACCTTGTACATGCAATTCATGCAATACCTCTGCATACTCACACCGTGCCGATATCCTCCACCTCTCGAGTGCTCTGCCTGATCATCATGGTAACTCTTCAGCATCTATGGCGATTTTCCCACGCGTTCAACATCACTGGGTGTTATGCTAAAATTCCTCAGCCTCTCTGGCAGTTGAGAATCTTCGTCTTCTCTGGCATAGTCGAGCTTATCTTTTCTATTTCAGTTACAGGCTCCAACCCTCATCCAGCTGTCAATTTCCTCCATGAATCGTCTTCATTCCACTGGTAGATTCCTTGTAACTCTTCAGCTCCTCTAGAAATCACACAGAAGTCTCTTCGCATCCTCTAGTAGAAATTATCAATGGTTTCTAGCAGTTACATTGTGAGCATCAATATTATCCCTCCGATCATGCTCATGTTCACCTCCATCATTGGATTAACTGTGAAGGGTATTGTCATTATTTACCCATTTCGAACTTTCGAAATTCGGAGATTCTGCGATGAGACATATTGAGTCTCCGTGTCACGAGCTCCGAAAAGAAGCTTGACTGCTCTAGCTCCCTCCTCTACATGACCACAGGCAGTGACCACCGGTTACACCGACAATTCACCTTTTTGGTATTTTGGCATTCGTATGATCCAGTGTCTTGACACTCCCAGACACGATCCCCAAAATTTCGAGGTGAAGCTCATCTGCACTAGGTCCTTCCTCCACGTGACCACACGCGGTGACCACAGGCTACGCTAAAAGGCACTGCGAACTCATGATCTTCATCGACCCTGATCGACAGTCCATGATCTCGATGAATCAACGGTCCAGATATTTTCGCGATCTCGCATCTCACTGTTCCTTATATGGAGGTTCTCATCACTCCAAGTCATGATAGGTGAAGCTCCGAGATGGAGCTCAGATCAACGGTCCATGTTCTTGGTGATCCGACGGTCCTAATCTTTTCACAATCTTGCATCTCACTGTTCCTTAGATGGAGGTTCTCATCACTCCAAGTCGCGATAGGCGAAGCTCCGAGATGGAGCTCAGATCAACGGTCCACGTTCTTGGTGATCTGACGGTCCTGATATTTTCGCGATCTTGCATCTCGTTGTTCCTTAGATGGAGGTTCTCGTCACTCCAAGTCGCGATAGGCGAAACTTTGAGATGGAGCTGGATCAACGGTCCAAAATCTTGGTGTATTGATGGTCCAGATCTCTTCGTGAATTTGAATCTCGCAGTTCCTGTGATGAAAGGTCTCATCACTCCAAGTCATGATAGTCGAGACTCTGAGATGGATTCAGATCAATGGTCAAGATCAAACCTTCATCTGACGGCTAAGATCAAACCTCGATCTGATGGCTAAGATCAAACCCTGTTTCTTTGACTTTCCAGTCAGCGACATGATGATCTTTCGCCACGTGTCCTATGGACCCAATGGTTCAGATCTTGTTGTGATTTCGACACTTCACAGGCCTTCTTCATGCTTGATCAACGGTCCACATTCCTTGGTGATCTAACGGTCAATTTCTTTTCGTGAATTCGCATATCGCGAGTTTGAGCCTCTTTCCTTTGAATTTCCTAACCTGCGAAACTCCAAAATGGAGTCTTTGTGGTGCTCTGATCTTTTTCCATGCGTCCTCTTGATCCAACGGACCACGAATGTCATATCCGCCTTGTACCTTCACCATATCTAATGGCTATTGGTCCTTTGTACTTACTCCAGATCCTATGGCCCAGATCTTCTCGTGATTTCGCCACTTCACCGTGTGAGTTCTGGACACCTTCAAGTCCCAATCTATGAACCCCCGAAATGGAGTCAGACCAACATAATTTGGCCTTTCACATTTCATCTCTTCTTGCACTTTAATGAATGTGTAGGTTCTCCCTGATCCAATAATGGTCATATCTTATGCTCAGATCTAACGCCTAAGATCTGTCCTCCTCTTTTGCGCGTTCTTATTGTCTACAAACAGATCTGACGATCCTCCTTCTTTCGGGAATTTTGAAAGAGATCCAACGATCACTGACTCTTCTCCTCTCGAGCTTACTCATCCTCCTTACCTGGAAAAATTTATAAGTGTCAAGGGCCTTGACCTTTGATCTGCCTGAGATCCTGAGTACGCTATCTCTCTTGAGATTTAGCAGTGAGTTAACCTCATCCCTGGTGCACACCTATGCACTGCATTCGACTCTGTGCTAATTCCTCCTGAGCTTACTTTGTTCCTGTTTTTCCATCGATGCACACTCTGATACTACCATCAATGAAAAGATCAGTTTGCCTGTTATACCTGCCAACAATCCTCTACACTGTCTCTTCTAAACTTATCGAGCTTTCTCTCCAGCTTATCCCTAAAATACTTCTGATGCCCGTCTGTTACATTCTTCCTGTACTCATGCCATCTTCACTGTTGTTCTTGCCATCAATGACAAGCATACGTTGCATGTTAAACATTTTCCAACAATCTCCCCCTTTGGCATTGATGGCAACAAAGGCACCCGGATTCTTTTCTCCCCCTTTGACATCAATGTCAAAGAGAACATGCTCCCCCTGAGCTGTGGTAGTAATTTTAGGAGGTATCAGATATTAAGCCAACACAAACTCGCCCTGATGATATGGACTCTCTTATTTGAGGCCTACAGATGTTTGTATCCAAGCCAGAGTCTTCTTTTTCTGATTCTTAGACCTGTTCATCTTCAACTTCCGTTGTATCCTCTGTAGAATACTAAAAAAATGCTCACCTCTCTTACTCGGACTCCTTCATCAACCTTTTCTTCTCATGAGTGGATGACTCCCCCTGTCACTGTTATCTCTCTGCTTCTGAATGTTTTCCCCTTTTGTTCCTAAAGGTTAACTTTCCTTGACAAGGTCTTTCCTCTTGTTACTTCTACAGGATGTCATGTATATCATTTTGTAAAACAAAATGTTGTTGTTGAAGAGGCTGCTATCCCACTAACACTCTGTGTAATTGTTGCTTGTTACTATTCAAACAACCCTTGGATCTCCCCATTGATTCTTATCTATTTCTAATGCTGCATTTCATATTTCTTCCATGATGCATACAATCCAAGGTTTTTGTCTCCATATTCAATCACAAGAGAAAACTTTTACACCCATTCTCGTACCTGTTTTTCTTTCTCACAAATGAAGGACCTGTATCAGGTTTCTTAGGAGCACTGATTTCTACCTTGTTGAGTCCAATACCGGATTTGTCATTTGGTGATCTCTGGCTATCCAAGACCTTTTCCAGAGTCATGGATCTGCTCAAGAACTTGATTTGGGTGTATGCCTTCTCAACCTTCAATACTTTTGCTTCATGTTTATGACATGGTTCTTCTCCTACTTCATCCATGGGGTTAATGCTAACTGAACATGCTTTTATTGTATCTGAATCTTCTTCTTTACTTGCAGGGGAGGACTCAATTTCAACACCATTAATTTTCTTTATACTTTTGTTCACCACTTGTCCTGAGTTTCTATTTACCTTACATTCTTTGGACGTGAGCACCTCTTCACTTCCTCTGTCACATTTTTGACTTGTACTGAGCAAATTATGTTTCAGACCATCCACAAGCAGAGCGTACTAGGCATCTCCTTTGTCATTACTCAAACTCATCATCCCTCTATCCTTGATTTTACCTGGTTCATTATTTTCAAGGATCACATTTCCTGTTTTTCTTTTATTTATGGAAAATAGCTTATCCTTGTCTCCAGTCATGTGCTTGGAACATCCACTATCTATATTCCCAGAGGCCTTTTGTTTTTTAGATGAAAGTGCTTGACCACATTTTTCACTATCTTTTCTTTTCCATGTGTTGGGATTTCTATCTAAGAACTTTATCCTTGGGTCTGCTTTGTAATTCTTCAGATGGCAGTTTGCATCTTTGTGGCCAAAGTTGTGACAATTATAGCATTCAATCTCATTGTTCAATAGGTCAAAGTTTTTGTTGCAGCGTTGTCTACTCGTTGACTATTTATTATTTCTTGACCTCCTTAGTTGTATGTCTCTAGACTTAGTTTGGAAATTTGCAATCTGTGATGGTTTGTTACTTGGCTGTATCATTCTTTGTTGAGGCAAATATTTATTCCTTTGAAATCTTAATTGCTTATGTCTAAGTCTTAAGGAACAATTTACTGCTTTGTGACCAAAGTTAGAACAGTAGAAACAATATCCATAGAAAAATTCTTTGTACCTGGAAAATGATTGTCTTCTTTGAGAAAATCGATTTCTTCCATGCTAATGATGTCCTTGAGTAGGGAGTACATTATTTCTTTGTTCTACAGATTCAGTCCTGGCACCTTTTTCTTTACCCGTCCTGGGTGGCTGATTGTCTTCCTTTGTTTTTGCATGTTTGTGGTTGTCATTGGTTGTAGATTTAACAAACTTGATGGGTTCTTTGTTTCTTGGCTGACCACTACTTGATCCCTCTTCAAACCCCAAACCAATTTTCAGCTTTGGATTTCTTTG
>ML788159.1:454111-476613 GCA_009831015.1 Picea engelmannii | reverse complement strand
AACAACATAGAAAAGTTAGTGTGTATAGAAAATATAAAAATCCCAATAAGAAATATTACTAAAATTCATGACATACTGATTATTATAGAGAATACATTAAATATTGAATCCTCTTACCAAGGGACGATATTCATAACCCCCTTTGGCGTGCCCCTTCTCCCTACAATGTCTTTGGGTTGTTTTTATTAAAACTCTTCTATTTTGCAAGCCTCTGCAATCATAGCAAGGACAATAAAATTTTCCATCACCCCTTGCCTCTAATGCTGCTCTTAACCAAGAAAGCTTCCTGTCATTTTCATTCATTGTGACAAATCCTTGTCCTGACAAGTAATTGTCTTACCTACACCATACCAAACATTAATTTGTCAATTTTTTATATTTTGGCTACTCCTTTTGATTATGATATGTTTATTTACAGTGACCTACATCTTTATAATAATTAGGTGATCATATGTGTAGAGGATCAACATCATGACGACATAGATAACATCTTTATAATAAGTTCATATGTGTACAAATGTTTTCTTTATATAATAACGACATATATACCTAACATAAGTTTAGGGTTAGTGTTTATGTATCTTATTAGTCCCTACTAAAGAAGGGAATATAGCAATCAATTACTATCATTTCACCGATCAAGGTTGAGTTTCAAGAGCAATTCCATATCTTTATCAATGAAAAGAGAGAGAGATTATAGCTACAATTGAAGGGAAACATAAACCTAGAATATTATGGAATCCACATACCATTTTCCATAGAATATACTAACTAGATCCAATTAAAATAAAATACATGAAATATGGTACTACACATATTATAATATATTATCAAGGAAAAAACAAGCTAAATGCAAATTGGACATTTGAAAAAAAAATTACACGTTAAATGAGTACATCAATAAAAAATAACATACTAACCTTGCAAGTTCAAAATCCGAGCTATGTAGATCGAGAATTGGATTTTTTCAATCGGGGGGTGATGGGAAATATAAATAGCTCAAACAAAAGCCAAGAACAATGTCGCAACTATAGCAATTGTGTCGCAAAGTCTCTTAAAGTCATGTATATATAGATAAAATAGTCAACTAGTCGTTAACACCAACCAATGAGATAGGCAAAATTTTCGTTGTTATTGCCATGAAAGTCCCTCGCTATAGTGACGAAAATTCAGACTAGGTTAAATTAAGATTTTTGTGGATATTGTGACGAACTTGCGTGGCAATATCGATGAAAATACCGCCCTATTTAAAAATATGATGAAACTAGTGGAAGCGTGGAACATTTTCGTGGAATAATCTGCCCATATGTAGTAGTGCTTTCTCGCAAGAGAACACCAACTTGGGCACAAGATCTTATCAGAGATGCAGAAATAATTGGTGCCCCAGAGAAATATTTTAGGGAAAGTAAGAAGTCGAAGTCGTATTCCAGCTACGTGGCATGCTTGTGTGACATAATGGATGCAAAACATTCCAATTATGAAGATGTTGTAGAAAATCAATTATGGAAAGATGCCATGGCAAAGGAATACTAGTCCACTGTGCAGAATGATGTCTGGTATGTGGTTCCCAGACCAAAGGAAAAATCTATGGTGAGTTTGAAATGGATCTACAAGACCAAACACACAACTGATGGCAGTATTGAAAAATATAAGGCAAGATTTGTGGCCCGAGGTTTCTCTCAAAAGGAAGGGATTGACTATGAAGAAACTTTTTCTCCCATAGCAAGATATACCTCAATCAATACTATACTTTCATTGGCCGCTATGATGAAATAGAAGGTGCCCCAGATGGATGTAAAGACAACCTTATTGAATGGTGAAATAAAAGAGGAATTTTATGTGGAGAAACCACTTGTATTCGAGACACATGACATGGATACTCATGTGTGCATATTAAATAAGGCTTTATATGGATTGAAGTAGGCACCCAGAGCATGGTATGGTAGGATTGACAATTTTATGATGATATTGGGTTCTACCAAGAGAAATGAAGATCCTAACCTTTACTTTAAGGTTGAGGATGGTGAACTGGTGATTCTACTGCTCTATTTAGATGACCTGTTTCTAATAGGTGCGGAAAAGCTCATCACTGAGTGTACGAGAAAATTGGCTGCAAAATTTGAGATGAAGGATTTAGGAATGATGCACTACTTCTTGGGACTAGAAGTTTGGCAGAGATCATATGGGATTTTCCTAAATCAAGGAAAGTATGTTGTGGAAATATTGAAGAGGTTAGAGATGTTGGACTGTAAGGCCATGGTTACCCCGATGGTATCAAATCTTAAGTTGTTGCATGATACAACTTCAAAGATTGTGGATTCTACCTTATACAGGCAGATAGTGGTTTCGTTGACGTATTTTATGAACACAAGACTGGATATATGTTTTGATGTGAACACCCTGAGTCAACATTTGGAGTAGCTCAAACAAGTTCACTTGGTTGCAACAAAACATGTATTTAGGTACCTTAAGGGTACTCTAGATCATGGTCTCTGGTATATATTTGACCATGAGTTTGGATTGTATGGATACTCAAATTCAAATTGGGTCAGCAGTATTCCTAACTGGAAGAGCACTTTCAGATACTATTTCAGTATTGGATCCAATATGATCTCGTTGAGAAACAGAAAGTAGTCATGTGTGGTACTTAGTATGGATGAAGCTGAGTATGTGGCAGCATGTGCAATGAGAAAAGAAGAAGTATGGCTTCGGAAGCTGTTTTCTGGGTTATTTGGTCTCATATTGGAAGCGACCTGCATTTGGTGTGACAACCGAAGTTTCATGAAGTTGTCAAAGAACCCGGTGTTCAATGACAGGTCAGAGCATATTGAGATCAGATACTACTATATCATGGATATGGTACATAGGGGAGCAGTGAGACTCCAGTTCTTGACTACTGAGGATGAGGTTTCATATGTTTTCACCAAGACGCTGTCGAGGAAGAAGTTCGCGTACTTCAGGGACAAGCTGGGTGTGGTCCCTCTTTAGAGGGAGTGACAGGTGGAACTCATCCATCATGAAAAATGGTTGGCACTAATACATGAGTGCACATGATCAGGTACTGATGCATCACAGGGAGTGGATTTACTGGGGACATGTTGTAGCTATTGAGAGATACCCACAAACCTTGGTTGCATGGGGTGAAGTCATGTTGCACTATGGATATCCAAGCATGTATATATTCGCATGTTCAATAGTCAATGTATGTGAGCTCGTGTGGTATCAGACTCAGAGTCTGTGTATGGAAATAATACCTTCCTAATTAAGAGGGAGTGTTAATATTTTTTGTGTAACTACAAAAGATATTCTTGTATATTTGTTTTAGTCAAACCTTTAAAAGGTTATTATAATTATATTGTACAAGTCCGCTCAACAAAAAATATTATATTATGGGTATTTTACTTATTATGGGTTAGTTAGGTCAAGAGACACTGTTGTGTATAAATAGAGGATAAGTTCCTCTCATTTGGACACACAATCACACACTTCTCTTGTGCATCTTGGAGTGCATAAGAAGGTCCAACATGCAAGTCTTGGAGACTAGTTCTTTTGGTGTTTTGGTCTTGGTCTTTCTTGGAGAGCTATAGTGCATCATTGTATTGGTTGAAGGAATCTATATTGAGGATTTTGATTGCTGGGTTTTCTACCCCACGAGGGTTTCTTGGGATAACATTTGTGTTCTATTGTATCTGTGATTGTCTATATTTAAGTGATCCTACTACAATTTCTATTGGATTAAGTAATTGTAATTGTGTAACCAAAAAAATTTAAATTTCAACACACTCTTGCTTTCATTAAATTTATTCGTTCTCTAGGTTTTGAGGTACAAAGAAATTATCAATGATGTGATGAAACTTGCTCTTGGGAATGCTCTTGAGTTGGAAAAGGTATGGCTGATTTGAAGTCTTTACTCTTCTTTCTTTCATTAAATGTATTCATTCTTTAGACAAAAACACTTATTTTTACATTGAATCATCCCTCATGCACTTATTTTTTGTTTTTGCATCTCTACTCATGTAGCACATGTTATTTGGCAAGGGAAAATTTCTCAATGTGTTATAATTGAACACGCATGGCATAACACATTTTATTTAAGGACTTGTTATTTGGAAACGTAAAAACCCTCAATGTGTTGGGCTTGAAGGAACATCACACAACACAATTTACCACTAAAATAATTGTAAATGTGAACATGCCTAGCATTATTTGGAAAGACTAAACACCTCAACATGTTGTGATTGAAGGCACATAATAGAACACATTTCATCAATGACATCGGGAACTATCAATTATGCAACCACAAGATCCATTATGCCACTGAGTTTGCATGTTTCCTTTTCCTATTCAGAAGGTTTGCAAATAATTGTTTTTTCTAGAATATGAGGTAGTAGTTTATGAATTTACTAATGTCCCATGTAGCATCTCTATATCTCTATATCTCTTCCCATATCTATTTTGTCTTTCCATGTTGCTTTCAACAGGATGGCCCTTGCTCACTTTCAAGGTTCATTATGGTAGATTCTATTTCATATATTGTTTGTTAACTACAACAATATCAATATATAGATAAGATATGAAGTGAATCCCAACAAATCCATTGAGATCTTTTTTCTTTGAATCAGATTAAAGAGGCGAATATAAGATTTTAGGATTTCATTTGTGTATTTGAACATCTTAGTTATGAAAATTGCTAGTTCATTTTTGTTATCGTGGGTCAAAATATCTTAGAGGGATATAAAACAACAAACATTTGTTTATTTGTTCCTAATGTGTTCGTAGGTTTATTAATCTAGGAGAACATGTTCCTCATCTTATATAGCTTAGATTTTATAGATTGTGGATATTCATGTGTGGATGTATATTTAGAATATGGAATCAAATGGGATGCATGGTTTACAGGATTTGACAATTTCCCAAGAATTTTTCAAAGGTGATGTAAATAATATGGATATAGATCCTATTTATTAGATGGAACATTGTCAGACACCTATTATAGGGGCCATAAATGGATATGTTGTCACTAATGGATTTGAAATTGCATTGGCATGTGATATTTTAATTTCCAACACAGAGGCTAAGTTCATTGATAAACATTCCAAGTACCATTTATAACCTCTTTTCATAATTTTATACTTATAAAAAAAATTGATTTTCTCTTTTTAGATCCCCTCATGGCCTTCTTATTTTGTATGACATTTTTTTTTTCATATTTTTTTCTCGTTGACTCAAGGAATTACTTAAATGGAACAATTTTTTGTCTCTAGGTTCAGAACATTTCCATGTTGGGGCCTCTCTCAAAAACTGTCTGTTGTGACTTACACAACAACCCACTAAAACTCTCAAGGTTTAGTGGTTACCCATACTTCCAAAATTTTGCAAGGTACTAATCTTTTTACCCTAATATTTATCCAATTCTAAGATTTATGCTTGTATACAAATGTCAAAATAAATTTGATGTATAATCTACCCTCACCACCTGAATGCATCACAAAAATCCCATCAAAGGCTCCTAACAACCTTGAAACCTTTGTGGAATCGAAACTGTGCTCAATTGTTTAGCTCCCCATCCTTATTTCATGTGACCTTGAGGTATATCATCAACACGCAGTCCGTGACACTCCCGTGTTATTGAAATTCGAAAGTTCCAATGATGACACGTTTACAATGTCGTTGTCAACAATTTACTTTGAAATCTTATCCATTGTGAATTAACCTTTATCCTGACTATGATATCGGTGATATGGATGATCACTCAGTTGTCAAAAAGGGGTTAGGTCCTAAACTTCCATGAGGACGAGGCACGTCCCACCTCTCCATGGTACCTCAATGTAATAGGAGATGATGTTCATGGAGTAATCTATGTCCACAGGGTGATGTATGATTACTCTGTCTCACTTAAAGAAACTCGTCGTTGTCAGGGAATGTTATATAGAGGTTTCATAACATTTTCACTAGATCGCTGACGAAGATATCACTTGAGGTAGATCGTTGACGATCTACTCCTATCACGACACAATGACTCAGACCGACCAATCGTTGAAAGACAACACCATTTCTGGTTAGAAGCTAGTCCTTCGTAAATTCATCATTAATTGCACAAAGGTAACAATGAAAATCTTAAGGGATATCATAGCCCCTTACATGTTGACATGTATGTCGAATGAAAACATTAATAAAAGGTTCATCATCGACGACTAATCTCCTTGTAAGATCTACTCGCTAGACAAATGCTTTTACGTTCGCCGACGATGACAAGGTCAGAGAAATATTTGTCGATTGATTCTTTCTTGGTTAACATCCCAACGTAAAACTTTTCCCTCCTTAACATATTGCTTCCACTACACACTAACGGTAATACATGATGGATCGCCATTGTGATAAATTTAATGAAAATGGTATGCCTCTGAACCAATCATAGTTGTAACACAACTTGTATTAATTAGCATACTCTATAAACGAGAGAATGAGAATGTCGAAGTAATAAAAGTAAAATAAATAAAAATTATAAATATAATTTACAAATTTTAAGAAGGTATAATACACGAAATCTGAACTATCCCTAAATCATAAGACAACTAATATAAAATATTATTATTCCAACTTATGATACATAATTTATTTTAATTTTATGAATTTAGTTTTTTTTTTTTTAAACCTTTAAAAGGTACTAATTTTTTTTATTTTTTTTTAGTTTTAAATCTTAATCATATTAATTATGAATCCATAATTTAAATGATTCTATGTTCATTTTCAATATATTTAAATTTATTGTCTATAAATTTAAATATCTTTATGCAATCATGAATAATTCTGATTTATTCTTGATAAGGATTGAATATCTAATATTAATACAAGTTTGTAATATATATAGACTCAAAAATATTATTGTATGATTTAAAGTGATTACAGTTTATTTTTCTTTATAAATCAAAATATATGTTTTGATTTATTCTTGATAAGGATTGAATATATAATCTTAATACAAGTTTGTAATGTATATATACTAAAAATTATTCTTGTATGACTTAAAGTGATTAGAGTTTATTCTTCTTTATAAATCTAAATATATGTTTTCCAAGGAGAGAATGATTCTGGTTTATGATGCACACTTATATTGTTTATACATCTAAATATTATTTTCTCTGCATTGTTCTTTTATGATGTATGTTTTACACTCAATATACACATAAATATCATTTTGTCTCAATCAAAATTGTTTGTTTGTGATGCATTTTTTCATTGTTTATAAATTCAAACTATGTAATTTGGTTAGTTTATGTTCCTTTCATTTGGCTACAAATCAACATTAATTTAATGTAATGGATCACCATTGTGATAAATTTAATGAAAATGGTACGCCTCTGACCCAATCATAGTTGTAACACCACTGGTATTAACTAGCATACTCTCTAAATGAGAGAATGAGAATGTCGAAGTAATAAAAGTAAAATAAATAAAAATTATAAATACAATTTACAAATTTTAAGAAGGTATAATACATGAAACCTGAACTATCCCTAAACCATAAGAAAACTAATGTAAAATATTATTATTCCAAGTTATGATACATAATATTATTTTAATTCTATGAATTTAGTTTTTTTTTTTTTTTAAACCTTTAAAAGTTACTCATTTTTATTTTTTTTTATAAATCTTAATCATATTAATTATGAATCCATAATTTAAATGATTCTATGTTCATTTTCAATATATTTAAATTTATTGTCTATACATTTAAATATCTTTATGCAATCATGAATAATTCTGATTTATTCTTGATAAGGATTGAATATCTAATATTAATATAAGTTTGTAATGTATATAGACTCAAAAATATTAGTGTATGACTTAAAGTGATTACAGTTTATTTTTATTTATAAATCAAAATATATGTTTTGACTTATTCTTGATAAGGATTGAATATATAATCTTAATACAAGTTTTTAATGTATATATACTAAAAATTATTCTTGTATGACTTAAAGTGATTAGAGTTTATTCTTCTTTATAAATCTAAATATATGTTTTCCAAGGAGAGAATGATTCTAGTTTATGATGCACACTTATATTGTTTATACATCTAAATATTATTTTCTTTGCATTGTTCTTTTATGATGCATGTTTTACACTCAATATACACATAAACATCATTTTGTCTCAATCAAAATTGTTTGTTTGTGATGCATTTTTTCATTGTTTATAAATTCAAACTATGTAATTTGGTTAGTTTATGTTCCTTTCATTTGGCTACAAATCAACATTAATTTAACGTAATGGATGGAGCATCTTAGATTAGATTCACTTAGTTTAATGTAAAATATTATTATCACAATTTATGATGTAAAATATGACAAAGTTAGCAATAATATCATAATATCATTGGTAGGCATTACTTATTTTTGTATACCTTCTACACAACTTACTAATTCTTTTAATCGTCAAAAGGACTGATTAAAATAATAACCTTGCTATCTAAATCCCATCAAATATGAAAATTTAATCTTTTAATAAAAAATTATTAATAATTTCTATCTATATTATATGATATAAGTAACTAAAATTATGGAAATATCACATTCTTTTATCTTGAAGTACTTATAGTATAAGAAACTATGTTTGGTCATATAAAGTATTTGGTGGAAAAACTCCAAAATCTTTGTCAACCTCTTCACACACACCTTATCCACCTATAAAGGATGTCCTTAACAAATATTGGAGGGTATAAGTGTAATGTATCAACATGTCTTTAACATATATTGGAGGGTATACGTGTAATGTATCAACATGTCTTTTAAACTCTAGGAATCGTGAAGTTACATGATATTGATCTAATATTCATTCTTTTAATTCATATTAGTGTAATATTTTTTAGGGGAAATCGAGAAAATAATGTTTTTCCTCAAATATTTTTTTAAAAATATCTTAATTTCTTCATGTCCTTTTTTTCTTTTTCATATAAGTTCACATAATATTTTGTTGCATCAAAATTATATAACAATGATTTATTTTTTCTCTCTCATTAGTATTTGTCTATCAACAATTTTCCTATCAACAA
This sequence comes from Picea engelmannii, assembly GCA_009831015.1. Classification (NCBI taxonomy): domain Eukaryota; kingdom Viridiplantae; phylum Streptophyta; class Pinopsida; order Pinales; family Pinaceae; genus Picea; species Picea engelmannii. Next base: position 467,558 of record ML788159.1, on the reverse strand, counting down.
AATATTATCAAATCATCTAAAGCATGAAACAAACTCTACTATAAAATATTTTGTTCATGTATAATCTATTTATTGGAAAATAATGATTATTTTTTGACTTAAAGTAAGACGATAAAACATTTTGGTCATATATAATGTATTTATAGTGAAATGATCATTTTATGATGATTCTTTGTATTGTGATAAGTTTCCATTTGTCTTTAAAAAAATATTCTCTTTTGTTTTCTACCATGTTTTTGGTTTTATATAAGTAGTGCATTAACATTAAACATGTTGTGAATTTATGTACTAATTTGCAAATTAGAATGATTTTACAAAAATATATCATCCTTCTATTCAAGCTTTGGAATATGTATTTTGCATTACAAATGCATGGTTTTTAAGAAAAATATCCATTTAGTCATTAGGCACCAACTAATTCAATATCTTCTACTAAATGTATTGAAAGGTTAGCATGAATGTCCATGAAACTTAAAGAGAGTTCCTCCTCCAAGGTGCAAACCATTTTTTTCATCTCTTCTTATAATGATAAAATAGAATCAACAACAATGTTCATTTAAGTGATCTATATATCAAATTAATATAAAAGACACCATAAAATAGAACCATGGTTTGAAAGTGCCCATGCCTTGTTCTGCAGTGCACATACGTCGCAGAGAGTCTTGATCTTCGACACTTTAATTTTAGCAGCATAGACGTTTATTCCAGTGAAAATCCAGTTGATGAAGCTCAACGTGGAGGCATTTGATGATTCAATGAAATTTTGAGTATTTAGGTTCGATCTTGTTATAAGCTTTTGATTGGATGAGTGTAAAGATTTCATATTCTGAATCTTTAGGTCTGTATTATTATCGATTTTCACGCAAGGTTTTTTCTTAAGAATCTTGAGCTCTCTTAGCTCATTATCTTCATGAATATCTATCTTTTTGAATGAAGAAAATTATGCACTTTCATTATTCTTGAATTGTGAAAATTTGATTTGTAATACGTTAAATTATTCGTTGTTTGCACCTCCTGATGTCGTATGTCTCCATGCCTGACACATCAATTGTAGTGTGGTCATTATTCTTTGCAAAGGATGAGTTATGTTTGAAATTCTATGACTAAAGTTTTGGAAAGTAGTCCTTTGCAGGTCTAGTCCCAATCCTCTACAACCTTTGCAGTTGGGGCTCAATCTCTTCGTTCGGGACTCGACAGTCACTACTAAAATCTTGGATAAGATAAGAATTTAGATTTATTGAGATTTTCTGGGCGAAGTCCCATTAGCACTACATTTGAGCTAAAAAATTACAAGGTTTTTGAACGTTAAATGCCACCAAAAGATGTTAAAATAGTCATATTGCAATCTGTAAGCCCTCTGAAACTTGCATAATGTTCCTTTTCTATTAATTTACGAAGTGATTAGCCTGAAATTTTTTAGCGTTTTTTGCAGTTGAATCCTACTTTAAGATGTAAAAAGTGTCTTAGTGCATTCCATTAGCTGTGCAAAATGTGTTAAATGTACTGTGTTTATTCATTTTTTGAAGTGAAATTCATGTATGGGTTTCATTTAGCCATGCTCGAGGGGATTCGCCACAAAATGCTTTCTAAATTCAACTAATCATCCAATCATATATAAATTGTAAACTAATCCTCTATAAGTTGTGGACTCTTTGATTAATCATTTAGGAAAAAAATCTATCATACCTAATCCAATATATATTTCTAATAATTATAAATATTGGGAGATCATTTTTATAAATTTCACAATATTTAGAAATTGAAGTGTATTGGTATTTACATGACTACATTAAAAACTAAGTGCATTGATATTTACATGACTAAATTCTTGTTATTCTTCTTGAATATATTATTAACTATCAATTAAATATATTATTAACTATCAATTCTAAATTCTTAAAAACTTAATATTAGCATTGATAACACCAATTTATTTGGCCATAGTCACAAAACTCCATGAATATTATATAAATTTGATTATTACAAAATCCCAAACATTTATTTAAATTTTGATTATCTAAAACAAAAATTATATAAATTTGATTATCCTCAGATTGTTAGATATTCCTAATAACAATGTTCTCTCAAATCCACTTTAGGAGACACATTTTCCTCGGAAGAAAAATGTACGTGATATTGGGATTTGTTTGCTCAAAATAATTACTAATAAATTAAATTTATGTGCGAGGTCTCGGGATCGAATAGCGTGGGTTCTGAAGATTCCCTTGTACTTCCACGCAATTCTGTGGACATCAGACCTCAACATATCCTAGGGTCGACAGCGTCGATCTCTCGTTCGAAACCTGGCAAATACGTGGTCCAATCAGATTTACATCCCAATGAACTTGTGATAATATTTTTAAGACAAACGAATTGTTTAATCTTGTGTTGTGTTTGGATCACTACTTCCATGATGCGGTTGTTATATAAGTCAAATACCCTAAGCCCGCCACCGCCATACGATAAAGATTTTCCTTCCGTACCACATTACTAGGCTAAAGGGCACAAATATATTCTTATAAATAAATTTTAGGAATGGGAATGTCGAAGTAATTCGAGGAAAGTTTTTATATCAATGTTGTTAATTGGGATCATAAAGATATTGCAATTAAAATGATGATGACCTCTTACAATAACTCTTAAATTGGTGAAAAGATTGTTCATTTTGATAAACTCAAAAACTTGATAGAGAGAGCAATATAATTAAGAACTTGATATATATTTTAAGTTAAATTCTATAATTAAATGTATGATCTTTAAGTTATGAAACTATTTTAAAAATGATAATGAAAAGGTATGCTGATGAAATTTATTAAAAAGAATCATAAAAATATTGCAATTAAATTGTTTTAATTGAAAATTGATGAAAACCCTAGACATGATTTCTGAAATGGTGATAGAGGTATATATTTGATGAATTTCACAACATGGTATTGAAGCAAACCACACCACCCCTCAAACAAATATTTTTTGTTGGATCTAATAGTTTTCGCTGAGATGAATGGTATTAACAGAGACCAAAAAGATGTGAGGTTGCATTCTTGACAATGAGAGGGAGAAAGGTGTTAAGTGGCATGCTTGATAGCTAGTGGGAGGTGTGAAGTGACATTCTTGATAGCTATAGGGAGGTGTATAAATACAAGGTGGTTTGGTTGACAAGTTTTGGAGTCGAGATCTAACCATGTTCCAAAATCCTTGAAAACCTAATTTGTAGACACGGGGTTAAAAGTATAAGATCCCAGTAAGGAAAAGTGATTATTACCTTCAAACCTGTAAACATTCAAAAGTTTTACAAATTTTCGCTTCCTCATGTCTTGAATTCTTAAGGTCGGTTGAATCTGTTGATTGGGAATCGTTGTTGATCAACTATGACTGATAGTACGCATTCTACAAAATTCTTTGGTCTGGACATGGAAAATACTAGCAAAGTTCACTTTAGGGATGGTGATAGCTTACGTGTTGTCGACCATTGGAAGGAGTCTGAGGGTTGATATTTGTGATTCACAAATTTTCAAGCCTCAGAGACCAATTCTTTATACACCAGGGTTTTTAGGTATTTAAAAACTGGCGAGCTGTTATGCTTTTGATATTGTGTTGTTGATAAGGGGGGTGCTTAGATCTCCTATGTGGAAATCGGGAATACAAAAACTAAATCCACTATAATAATGGATTTCCCATAAAGAACTCTTTGAAAACACATACTTAGTTCCATTCTACTGATCCTTTGGCATTTCCGTAAAAGGTGCCAAAGAAAAAGAAAAGAAAAGGGAAAAAAAGAGGTAGATTGACCAAACGAATAGAAAGTTAAATGAATAGCTTAATCGCCTGCAACGATTATTGTTCACCTCAGAAGCTTGGTTGTATCATTTTGGGAGTTTTCTAGACAAAAAATCCACTAACATTACCGGAACATAATCGTGCAAAATTCTTCAAATGACCTTCACAAGCTCAAGGATTCTATGTGCTACTGGAAATATGCAGTATTATTGAGCACTAAAACTGTAAAACTCAACATAAAGTTCGATCGTTTAAGTTTATTTAAGAGTTTTTACTATTAATTTCCCAATACCAGGGGACTTGGAGCCGTCTCCATACATATTTTCTAGACTTCTCGAGAATATAAAACCAGATTTAATTTTATCTATCACAAAAATCAATGATTCCCCTTTAAAAAGTCTAGATTCCCCATAATTTGTTAAAAATTCAAGCTTACAACAAGCAGCAAATGTTTTGAAGCCAATTAATTTTGTAGAGAGTATTCTTTATCTGAAAGCATGAAGGTAAGAAAAATATGCTTACCAACACAGATTATCTGAAAAGAAGATGATGATTACAATGTTTTAGCTCTAGAATCCTCATACCTTTCGGTGGACAATCCTCGAAACCCTATCGGTTCACAAGATAACTACGCATTCATAGTGAAAGGAGTTCGGTTAAGCTAGTTTTAGGTGGATGAATATATTTTAACTGTGGAAAAAAAAATTATATTCTGAAGTTGCGTGCACTCGTAATCATATAAAAAACTGACATATTGATACTAATAAATTCCTGTGTCCGTAACCAATTCCACTAGCATCACCGCTCAATCATATCTCCCATTTTTTTGGGTTGAACAAAACCAAACCTCGTAGAAACACTTAACTGAGTGGTAGAAATAAATCCTCCCACTTCTAAGTGATTGTATATATGTAAATACCTTGATCTATTTGGAGATTGGATATTAGTTAGATATTAAGAGGGTAATGGATACGAAATATTACGTCATGTTTTGGATCATTGATGTATTGGATTGTACTTCAAGTTAATGGAATAATAATTGTACATAGTATTAAATTATAATAAATATACATTACATAAGATAACCTTGCATAATTTTAAAAAACTTATAAGGTCTCCTTGTGATTGTTTGTGCAATATAATATTAACGATTATTTTGCATCTAATCCACATTAGATTTTCTTTCCTATCGAGCTTGGTTGGTTGGCATTTCGGTCATAATGGATTCCAAAGTGCTATATAAATTGACGAATTATAAAAGAGGCTTTTGGTTTTTTTATTTGATAGTATTATATAGAGGCAAGTCTTTTGTGAAATATATTGGCATTGAAATAACATTTGAGAATGTTGACTATTATTTTCTTATATTACTTTTTTTATATTAATGTAGTTTTTTATTTTTTTTATCTGAAATTTGATGATAAATTATTAGGTTTGTTAATTTGAATGGGTTTTATTCCATATTTATATATTCAGAAATACAATTTAAATAACATAAAATTATTATTTCATCCAATACTTCTCCACACTTCCCCACATTTAATGGATGGTATAGATTTTAAACAACCACTTCAAGGAGTAACCTCCCCTTACCCAGAAACTATTTCCACATCTTACCAATTGGGCTATCCCATGGTGCTTATACCATAATCAATATATATAAAATTAGAGAGACAAAGTCAATATCAAGTCAATTTAAATTTTAGAAAGATAAGGGTAAATATCACATCAATATAAAGACAACAAGGTCATCAACTAACACATCAATATAAAGTTGTCATAGGATTCCACGAACTTAGGGTCTTCTCACGCCTCACAATGTTGAACTCTTACATGACAACAAGATGTCCATGAAAATGACAAATTGGAGTAACTTGTAATCTGTCGAGTACAGCTATGGAATGGATTTACTTCTACCAATATTCCATTGCCGCTTGAGCACTGTAACCAGAAATCCTCCCTTCGTTCCATACTCAATGCGTTCACTCAGTCTCTTCCCCATTGTTTCTCCGCATCTCTGGAACAACACATCCATTATTTCTTCTCCAAAATGGTATTTCAGTAGACTTTCCAACTCCGCTTGTAGTTGTTTAGCAAGTTTTTTCCCATACGCTTCCTTTACATAAGTCGATCCTGTGATGGCATCCATCTCCTCTTTCGTAAATGTGTCTGATTTTCTCAGGAGCTCCAGTCCTTGTATTTCAAACGAACCTTCTCTTGCTACTCCACTTCTCACTTCCTTCGGACATGGAAAAAACATGGGCATGTTGAACGAGTCCACAGTTTCCTCCTCGATCAAACCCTGCAACAATAATAATGGCTTAATTTGTAATAGTTCAATTGAACCCCAAACCAACAAGAAATAATCCACAGGGAGTAGTATAAATTTTAAACACTTGAGATGCCAAATCCTTCAAACTGATTTCCAACGTTTCCCCGCCAAAGGCAATGAAACCCTGATAATTTGGATCGCGAGATGTTCGACGCGCTAACAACAAAAACATGCGGCCTCCCCTAACCATCTCCTATGCTCGAGCTTTCAAAAACGCGTTGAAATCCTTCTGATATTGACGAAAATAATCTTCTCCAACAGTGGGATATCCTCCGACAGATATTTTTCCCTTGTTCCATGTCACTAAATTATTTTCTAAAACCTCAGAGGGAACCTAATGATAACACAACAAATTCACTATATGCACCACCTAGAAATGATGATATATCCAATATACATAAACAATAGACAATCCCATATAATCCCCATATCATATCCAGGTTTAAATGGGTATGTCTTAGTAATGAAAACATACCTGAGAAAGCCAGTGAAGATTGTACGAAGAATGAACTAAAAGAAGACTCTTATCTGGAAATAGCCTTCCGTAGAATGACCCCGGTACTCCTGCCATTTCTAGTCTGCCAGCACCCCACTTTGTTGTATTTAAAATGGGAGATATGACTGAGCGATGATAGCGGTGGAATTGGTTACAGACACTGTTGTATTTAAAATGGGAAATATGACTGAGCGGTGATGGTGGTGGAACTGGTTATAGACATGGGAATTTATTAGTAACTTGTTCCACCGCCATCACCGCTCAGTCCTATCTCCCATTTTTTGGGGTTGAAAAACAAAGTGGGGCGTTGGAAGGAAGATTGGAAATGATAGAATGGAAATCCATTTGATAGATATTTGATTGAAATCACCTACTCACTTTTTTGTGTTCTTTAGTTTGTGTGGAGGATATTTATAGGTCTATAAAGATGGTTTTGGATGATGGTTTTGGAAAACCTGTCAACTAGTTGATAGGTTTTCTACAAAACCTATCTCTAAGATATGCCTTCGGCATAATTATACTAGGTGGAGGAAATTACCAATATAAAAACCCTGTTAATACACAATTTACACAAATTTGGTTGTGAAATTGCAAAGAAAATAAACGCCATTGTTGTGAAGAAACTGGGGATTTTTGAAATTTAATCATAAATGCAACAACAAAAATGATGAAGTAAATTTATTTTGAATGGAGATTTATGCAGGTGGTAAAATTTCCAAGATGCAAACTCCGAGAGCAAAGAATCAAGAGCAAAGAATCAAGTCGTCGTCAATCCTACCATTGTTCCAAGAACAAAGTCTTTCAACACTATAGATACAAACAACCATGATGGCACATGTTAGTCCCTAAAGTTGCACTTGATTGTGAGAGGGCAAGCTAGGGCATCATAGGGTTATTGCAATAGAGTATTGAGGGTTTTATGATTTGTTTTTTTTTAAAGAGTGGTTGAAAATTGGTTCAAGGTTTCAAGATAAACAAGCATTTCAGAATAAGGACAAGGGATATCCCATTCATTGGTTAAAGGGTAGCCACATAGATGAATCAGACAAATAAGGAAAGAGAATATGAAGTCTTCAATTTGTTAACTCCACATAGGATTCTTATCTCAAAATATAATTAAGAAACAAGAACATTAGCTTGAAAATCAACAACTTGAAAATAATAACAACACCAAATTATTCACTGTATCAATTAATAATCAAGAAAAAAATGCATTGCAGTTTGATAAATGATCTCAAGAATGAAGAGAAAAAGAACATAGAAGAAGAGACAGTCTGACCATCAATATGTTTTTGCCATTAAGTGTCAACATAGAATAAATCTGTCTTACAAGGAGTTTCAAAACAGGTTCCTGAATATCCAAATTTTCGACTCTTACAGTGTCTTTCTTCTGTCTACTTAAACTATCCAAAAAATAACTCAGATCCTATTTCCTAGTGTTCTATTAATGATAGGATCTGATCAACATCTATCTTCTAGGGAGGTTAGCTCAAAATGAGCATTTACATTACCAAAATAGACATCATCTCAACAGCTTAATACCAAATGATTCTTTTAGCAATACATAAGATCCTACATATTGGGAGTTGGTTTTGATTTAGTTATATATTCGAAGTATTCAACTTCACAAGTAAAAAATGAGTAGATTATCCTTTGTTCCTTGGTAAATATCAAAACTTCCAAAATTGTGCAAAATACCTTCATAAGGCTATCATGGTATGAAAACAACGTTGGCTTTAGCAGTCCTCTGTTTCATCTTGGTGGTGAGTACAATATTGTGCCAATACAGTTTGAAGTTGGATTCTCTAAGCTCTTTGAGCAATGCTCTTTGCTCCCTTATCTTCTTCTTGAACCCCTATATATTTTACTGTTGTCTGGCACTCCATTTCTCTACTTGAGCCTTTTCCTTCTTTAACTTCTTCACCATCTTCTAGAGTTCTTTGATATTCTCTTTGTCACTTCTGACCTTGACTTTGAATTCGGGAAAATCTTCTGCAGGTGCAGGCTTGTTTAGGTCTATAACAGCCTTAGGTTATCTCAGTTTAATTTGGTACCTAGAAGCTAAACTTGAACTGTGATCATCATCTGAACTAGTTGAATCCATGGCCTATGGAATATCTGATATATGGTCTGAATTTACAAGATAATCATCTTTGTTTTCAGGAATTCTACTGGTGCCTTTAGAAAGTGCTTCAACTCTTGATAATCTAGTGGTAGCTATTGTTACAGGTCCTGTAGGAATTTTGTTCGAAAACACAGGCGTTCCATCATAGGATGAACACCTTCAGTAACCACTCACATAACCAGATCAAAGATCAACACACCATTGTTTTCATGTGGTAAAACCCCTACGGGGAAACATCCACAACCCCAGCCAACACGGCCACTTGGAGCAGTTTATTAATGAAAATAAAAAGATTACAGAGAGATTTTACAAGAGAGTTTCTCACAATCGATCATTGACAAATGACCCTCCATGATATTTAAATAGAGATCATGGACCAATCGGGTGTTAAGCCACAGATAAATGGTCGTTAATATCGAGGAGAATATGAACCGTCGGATCACTCTATGTCGGGAACATATCGTGATCATCGGATTTCCTAACTACAAATGCATACTAAAGAAACATACTTTTACCTAACGACACAATAGACCAAGTAGATCTTAACTAACTTCTAAGTGTCTAAATATCCTAACATCCCCCCTTAAGAAAAACTTGGGATAAGATTGAAGGATTTACAATAGTGACACAACAGGAGAAGGAAGGAGACATTAGAGCCTATCCCCCCTTAATGACAACTTCCTGAACTCCTAACATAGATAGAAGTTTGGAAAAATTCGCTTTTGTAAGAGACTTTGTGAAAATGTCTACAACTTGATCTTCTATAGGGACAAAAGAGCACTTCAATAACTTGATCATGAATGAGCTTTCTGATGAAGTTCATGTGTAGCTCGATGTGTTTTCTACGTTGATGTTGAACTGGGTCTTTGGCGAGCTTGATGGCACTCTTATTGTCACACCAAAGGCTAGTCAGATGCTGGTGTTGGAATCCAAACACTGAAAGGATCTGTCGAAGCCACATGGCTTTCTGACTTGCATTTACTAATGCTCGGTACTCTGCTTCAGTTGAAGAAAGTGCAATAGCCTGTTGTTTCTTACAGGCCCAAGTGACAAGTCCTGAACCAAGGCTGAAAACATAACTTGCAGTAGACTTCCGATCATCAGGGTCGTCGACCCAATCTGAATCAGTGAAACCAACCAATAAAGGAGTCCCCCCTGAATTGTAATGTATCTAGATCTGAACTGTACCATGAACATAGCGAAGTATCCTTTTAGCTTCTTTCTAATGGCTTTCATGGGGCGTTTGCATATACTGGACAACAAGACCAACAACAAAGGAAAGATCAGGATGGGTATGAGTCAAGTATAAGAGGCTACCAACTAACTGACGGTACAGGGTGGCATCAACTTCAGGACAAGTACAAGTGGTAGTAATCTTGACTCCAGACTGGAAGGGAGAAGGGGTTGGTTTACAATAATCCATGTGAAAGAGACAAAGAAGGTCACAAGCATACTTAGACTGGGAAAGAAAAATTCTTTCATTGGTTTGCAAAACTTGGAGGCTAAATAAATAGTGCAAAAAGCCTAAGTTTGTCATTTCAAATTTCTTCTTAAGGTTTGTTTTCACATGGTTTAAAAGTTTTGAGTCACTACCCGTAAGGATAAGGTCATCAACATAAAGGACAAGGATTATAAGATGGCTTCCTACTTTCTTGGTATAGACATTAGGATCAGAATGGAATCTAGAGAATCCAGTGGAAATAAGAAAGCTATCCATTTTGGCATACCAAGGTCGGGGATCTTTCTTGAGACCATAAAGAGATTTCTTGAGGCGACAAACAAGGCTAGAGTCATTTTGTACATAGCCAGGAGGTTGTTCCATGTAGATTTCTTCTTGCAAATCTCTATGCAAGAAGGCGTATTTAACATCCATCCGATGGACCTCCCATTTATGTGAGGTAGCAAGGGAAAGAACAAGGCGGATGGAATTAATTTTTGCTATAGGGGAAAAGGTTTCATTATAGTCAATTCCTTCAACTTGGGAAAATCCTTTGGCAACTAACCGAGCCTTGTGTCTTTCAACACTTCCATCTGATGCATACTTAGTTCTGTAGACCCATTTGCATCCAACAAGTTTTGTTACTTTTGGAAGAGGTACAAGATCCCAAGTATCATTTGTCATTAAAGAACGATACTCTTCATTCATTGTTGTATCTCGATCTAGATTACCTAAAGCTTCTGCAAATGTCTTTGGAACATGAGTTTCTGAAACTTGAGCCAAAACAGAAGAGGTTCGCTGGAACTGTGAACGTGTTCAACGTTGACCTTAAGGATCACTGACAAGATCACCCACTGCTTCTCGTGTTGAACGGACCCATATGGGAAGCGGTGGAGCTGGTGCTAGTTCAGGTTCAAAGGACTCGTCTTGAGGAGGATGAGTAGGCGGAGGTGGATTTTCATCCTCACTGTCATCATCTGAAGAAGAAACTAGATCAGAAGAAGGCACAAACATCGAAGATGGCTCACAGGCCAAAGAAATCACAATCGTCGAATTAGGATCGCAGGCCAAAGAAGACACAAATTCCAAATTAGGCTCGCAGGCCAAGAGATTTTCATCAAATTTAGCATATCTTCTAAAAATAATTTCATTACAATGTGATTGAAGAAGTCTGTAATCTTTGACATCTTTCAGAATAACCAAAAAATATACACTTTTCACTTTTAGGCTGCAATTCTTTCCTTTTCTCATCAGGAATGTGAGTCCATGCTTCTTCCGGTGTTATTTTTTTAAAATCCTTTGTGGGAGTGTGATTTACTATGTAACTTGCACAGTTGATGGCTTTCGCCCAATACTTTAGACTTAATCCCTTAGATTGGATCATACAATTAGCCATTTCTTTTAATGTGTGGTTCTTTCTCTCAGCAACACCATTTTCTTGTGGTGTATATGGAACAGTGTGTTGCATTTGGATTCATTGTGTATTGCAGTAACTTGAAAAATTATTGTTCACATATTCTCCTCCATTATCTGTTCTTAACCTTTGAATTTGATGTCTAGATTGTTTTTCTACAAGGGCCTTGTAGGCCAAAAACTTGTCAAAAACTTCGCTCTTAAGTTTTAAGAAGTAAACCTGAGTACGTCTGGAAAAGTCATCAATGAAAGTTAATAAATACTTTCACCCAAAAAAAGAAGGAAAAGAAAGTGGACCACACAAATCACTATGAACAAGTTGCAAAGGACCCAAGGCATGCCAAGAGGCACGTTTGTCAAAACTGTCCCAATGATGTTTGCCGAGAACACAATCGGCACAAACACCATCTCTGCATGAAACACGAGGAAGACCAATCACCATCTATTGATTACATAGTTTTTGCAATGAGCGATAGTTTAGATGACCAAACTGCCCATGCCAAAGTTTGTTCAAGTCATCGCTATGAGCAACAAAAAATGATGAAAAATATGATGACCCAAAGTTGTCAAATTTGTACAACGTGGTAATATCATCAGCAATTCCAGTTGCAAGAACATACTTAGGATATTTCAGATCCTTGATTACAACTTGGTGAGGTGAAAACTCTACAGTTTTACCTTCACCTGAATGAGTGATTTGATATATTGATAGAAGGCTACAAGAAAGACTTGGAACACATAATACATCATTGAAATGACCATTTTCTACTTGAATTGTTCCAGATCCTTCAACACTAAGAGATCTATCATCACCAAAAAATATTTGCTTGGTGTTACATTCATTTAGAGTAGAAGATATAACTCTATCCTTAGCCATATGATAGGATGCTCCAGAATCAATAAGCCACTCATCAGAAGTAGAATTTGTATTGAATGAGAAACCAGAAGCAGAAAGTGCATGTCCATGAGAAGAAGAAGAAGTAGAATCAATACTGATGTTGTGCTTCTTCATCATTGCTTCTAAAGCTGACATCTTCTTGAAAAATTTGGACTCATCATGACCATGTTTATAACAAAAGTTGCAATGTCTGTTAGTATTCTTATTTTTATATTTTTCTCCTTTGTCTCCATTAGGAGAAAAAGTTGTTTGAGTGGGTTTGGGACCCTTATATTGCTTGTTGTTGTTGTGAGGATGTTTCTTCTTGGGATTCTTGGGTTTATCTTTCTAATGGACAACTAAGGCTTTGTTGGAGGTACCTGCAGTGTTGATCACTCCAAGTTGTACTAGTTTATCTTGCTCTCTAATCGAAGCATCACAAAAGTTCTCAAGACTTGGCTTTTGATAAGCTTCCCCTAGAGCCTCTTGCATGACATAAAAGGTAGATACAAACACAGAATATGCACTACCTGGCTTAGAAAAAATAAGATAGATGCAACGATCTTCGTCTATCTTTATCTTACATTCTTCACATAAAGTTCTGAGTGTTTTAAACTTAGATAGATAGTCTTCAATGCAAGAAAAATAACTTGCACTTAAAGTTAGTACTTGATTTTCTAACTATTGTGCTCGAATAATATTGTGTTTACCAAACACAGATTCAATCTTTTCCCAAGCTTCTTTGGGTTTATAATTGATTGAAGGTAGAACCTTAAATCAGGAGAGATAGACATTCTGAATAATCCACATGCTTCGTCATTCCTATTATCCCATTTGGCTTTCTTATCATCATCAGTGGGTGATGTTTCCTTTCCAAGGTAATCTGGTACAAGCCTTTACTTCTTAATAAAACCTCCATATGGGATTTCCATTGGAAGTAGTTGGCGCTGGTAAGTAAGAGATTACTTGTAGAAACCATATTAAATATG
>ML788159.1:433323-443369 GCA_009831015.1 Picea engelmannii | reverse complement strand
AGGAATTCTACTGGTGCCTTTAGAAAGTGATTCACCTCTTGATAATCTAGTGGTAGCTCTTGTTGCAGGTCCTGTAGGAATTTGAGGAATATGTTTACCTCTTTCTCTTGTTTTCCCCGAGTTTTTATTTTCTTTTGTTTTCCTATGTAATGGAAGTCTTTCTGCCTTTTATTTGACACCTTCTTTAGAGTCTTCATAATGGTCCTTTATGATTATGACATTTTCCTCTTTGATAGATGGGTCAAACATAGCTTTGGACTTTAGCCTGTATTTGTTGGCAACCCTAGTGGAATTCCTTCTAGAGTATTTAGATATAGGTGCATATTTCTTCCCATGTTGCTTCATTGTGGCACCTCTCTTACTGTTTAATTTTTTCTTATGTTTGACTGTAGGTTTAATTGAGCCTACATTGAAATATTCATCTGTATCTTCTTCCATTTTTATGTCTATATCATAAAACACTTATGGATCAGGAAACATTTCAATCTCTCCATCAATTTTTGATCTCTTACCTCTGCTGGTGGTGGCTTTTCCTTGATTTTCATCTATAGGAGTATCAACATGAATTTGTTGAGTCTGCTTCTTTATTTTGTTGATCCTTTTCACCCTAGTCACATATATTTCCTCTTTGACTGGGAATTCATCATACTATGTTTCTGTGTAGCTACCTTTTTCCCTTTTCCCATTTTCTATTTGCTTGGTTGTGGATTAGGATTTAGGGATTGGATCAACCAATTCCAGGGTTTTTGTACTTCACTCAAAGAAGAAATGACCAGTGTCTTAATTAAAACTTGATGAAAAAGGCTACCTTTGGTTGTGGTAGGGTGAGACTGTACCCTTTTGGACATCTTTGATAGGATTTTGAGTAGAAAATATGGTAGGATTTAGAGGGTAATATCCATTGATATGAATTAATAACCTGATATGGTAGATGTAGACCAATGAGAACCTACCCTTGCATGTAATATACCTGTTAATTATGATCAGAGCAATATGCCACTCCTGTCTAATCCAGTTGTGGGGAACTCCTTTCTTCCAATATGGATTCTACTTAACTGGTAGAAGGAATTGGTTCACGAATTCCATGACTACGTGCTCCTTTTTCCACCATCGTTCTCCCCCAATTGACAATTTGCAAGATTTGGCAATGGAATGTTCCATCACCAACATCAATAGTTTACCAATCACCACCTTGAAGCCGTCGAAGTTCTGTGCAAATATCATGGACACATGTTCATCATGCCCCTGGAAAGTGTTAAAGAACTTGAACCAGCCAACATCCTTGAAACTTTGTGCCATATGTGGATATGCTTCAAGTGTCTCAGTACCCTCAGGTTCCAGCCTAACAATTTTCCCACCTTTCTTTGGTGCCATGTCAATGATACAGTTCTGTAACTCGGCGCTATTGGAAATCAAGAACTTTAAAATCTGTAACTGTTACTACATAACGATTTTCTTAAATGAATATTTGCACACATAATCTGATGGACTAGAATGACAAATGATAGTGTCATATAGTAATATTGGAAATAGGAGTGATTTGATACCAGTCCTTGCAGGTATAGAGTGATCTCATTCATGCAACGATTCAAATGACATCATCGATTCAAGCGAGATCGTGGAGTACATGCAGGTCTTTTGTCCACGATTTATGTGATCATGACAAGATTTAGATGGTTGGCGCATGTCATAGCATGATTACTTTAGCACTGCAGGAATAGCATTATTCCTGTAGCACCATTGATGACTTGGTAATAATTTGAATTTTGAAAAATTCAAATAAGAAAATGATGTGACAAATCTCATTAATCCATATCTTAAACCTTGAAAATTAAGAAGATTATTCAAAAGTGCTAAAAATGTAAAGCATAATAAACTCAAACCAAAGATTAAAGTCTAATGAAATCAAGAAATGAGGTATAAGAAGGGAGGGCTTAGGATTAGGGATTCTCACTAAATCAAGAACATAATTAGAGACTAACAATAGAGAACATTATGAAAGATATCATGATATATATGAAATGTTCCAAGGTGATAAGTATCTGATCGACGACGAGGACATTGACGAGTACATGAATATCAAACAAAGGGATATACAAAATGTTGCAACTCGCCCAATCCTATTCCCTTACAATGATGATGTGATATGTGCTTTGCTCACATACAAAAAGAAATAAGAATGATAGTAAATTCTTCCAGTGTGCCTATTGTGTCTCCCAGAGAAGAAGACCTTAGGATTCTGGACAAAAATCCTGACCCACTATTACACTGGATGAATATCTCTTGGAAAAATTCAGAGTCGATCATGAATACTTTGAAACTCTGATGGAAGATTGGTTCATAGATGAAGAATCGATAGTAAAGAATTGATCTAGATTTTATGAGAAGAACGAAATGAACACAGATTATTATTATTATTAACACAGAGACGCAATGAACAATAACAAAGATACAATAAAACTGGATTCTATTCAATAAAGAAATATGTTGAAACTATAAAATGCAAACTGAAAACAAGCTTTCTAGAATGGTAGCGACTTATCTCTGAGAAGAGATGTGACAGTTGCACTCATTTGCAAGAAGATGAGTAAAATGAGGCTCTGAAATCCTTTTTACAATAAACATGAATGCCAAAATCCTAGACATCCAAAAACCTAACCCTAGGAGATGAAGCGCCAAAAGTCATGTGGGCCCTATTGGGGTAAGTTGGTACATCAACTTCCCGAGGTCATAACTTTTGCATACAATCTTAGTTTTAGGCACATGATAGCCCATTGGAAATGTATATCCTAGAAATACACATTATTCCATCAAACTATGACTCTATGTATAGTTTGACTATGGCGATCCCTAAGAACATTGTTTAGGGCCTCAAAATGACCCTAGAAGTTCAGGACCCGAAAGCTAGGAAAACAAATGCCAAACTAAAAAAAATGCCAAGATGAGCCAGTTGGAATAGGTGGGTGTCCACTGATATACACCTGGATCAATCCTCCCCCCTTAGAAATCAATGGTATCCATTTCATTGAGTTCCCCCCATTGGTCCTAAAGTCTATACCTGATTGCTAAAGGGAAAAGCTAGGCCACCTCAAGTTTTGGAATGATTATTCTTTTGATAATTTGATTTTGGGTCAGTTAGAGGGTTGGTTTACCAAGATAAGAGCATGGTTATATTTGAAAAATGATATAGATGAGGTTTCTCTTTGGCTGGTGGCACAAAAATGACAGACCAATGAAATAATAGAGGTAAGAAACAAAGGGAAACGATAAACCACTCAATCGAATAATCTGTCCCAAGAAGTTTAATACTTAAAATATCATTTCAAGACATTAAACATGTATCAAAAACACAATTACTCCCTCAGGTTGCAATAAAAACCAATCTTCACCAAATCATTAGCTATTTTCACAGGTTGTGTATCAATAAAGATAAGTTATGCAATATCCGAAGAAAATGAAATGTACTTTGCACAAATCAAAAACTGCATTCAAGAAAAGATAAAAACACATGAAGATTTGAACGAAACACTATCATCAAGAGTATATTCACTAGGTAGACAGCTTTAATACACGCATAGAATAGGTTGAACCGATTGATGTATTGATCTTCTTTTCCCCCAAAAAATGAACCCTCAAAACATACATAAACTGCATATTTATCAGAGTTGTAGAGGCTCTCGTCCATCTGGGACTGAGACTCAACTCTACATTACTAGTTGTAGAACAAATTATTAACTTAACTAAAACACTTTTGGAGTACAAAAATATATACTTCACACCTAAATTGACAAAAAAGAGTGGTTCTTATCACACATAAAAGACCACTTATTAACTTAATCTAAATGAATCTTGCAATTAAACAACTGAAAACTGCTACTGGTAATGAAACTGGACTGACGCATGCGTTGGAATGAACTGGGATTGGCAAAAAAATATTAGGAGCAACATAATTGAGTTCTGCATTAAGCAGTAGAATGCATGGGTGTTGTTTGAGGCCACTAGAGGATAACTAGATGTATTGACAGCTTCTTCACATTATCTTCTTAAGGAAGAGGTAGGTCTTCTAGTGTTTTTCTGGAGTCTTCGACATTCCTTATGCAGTCTGGATTATAGTTTCTTGAGTTCCCGATTATGGTGTTGTAGAGTCTGGATTCTGAAAATTTTGTTCTGTACCTGTTGACTATCAACGAGTTTCTCTGTCTCGATCATAACCGACCCTTCTTCTTGTTTTCTCTGTGATGGATTGGTCGCGGTCTGCTAGTGTTCTTCTTCTCCTCGTGACTTTTCCTTTGATGATTTGGCTTAACACCCAGTTTGGTTTCCACATGATGCTCTCAGATTGGACCCTAGACGTGATATAAGTGTGTGATTGTGGAAGTTGTCAAGGGAGGTTTGGATACACACTACTCCAACTCCTGAAATCAACCACCAACTTCCACTTACCTCTCAATCTATACCATGGTTTCAATTGCAGGACCGCTCTAGGAGATTAATGTTCGGGTGCATTTAATTTTCGTAATGAATGTAAGCTGTCGATTAGTTTGCGATATGTGATATGGTTGACCATACTAATGTTCTATCCATCTTCCATATTAGAACTCCCCTAGCCATATTTAGTGACAAAGAAAATTTCTTAGAGATCGGGATCTTTTGAACGCAGAGCATGAATTCTCCCGAAGTGACTTTCTCCTAGAGTGACATGGTAGTCTCTCATTACTTCAACACTTTGGAGTTCAGGAGACTTTGAATGAAAAGTGTATATAACTCCTAGAGTGTCGAACTTGCAAAATGATTAATTTGTGCTTATCACTAATTAAACTTGGCTTAGGCCATTTTTTATCATTTAAATATTTTGGGACTTCAGGGCTCTAGGCTTCGAAGAACTGTGCTTGCTTTGGATGGAAAACTCCCGGAGTGATGTGGTGGCATGATTTCCATGTGTCTCTAAATATGAGCGCCACATGTCTGAACTAATGAGTGCCAAATGTCCTCGACACTTCGGGGTTTCGACATTTCAGAACTTCTATCTAGTCGCTAAGCCTTGCACGACTTTGAAACTTTGAATGCACAAGAGCCATTGATTTGAATTGTCCATCGGATCTCCACCGTTGAAAATCAAACCGCTCTGCTTTCTTATATTTCAATCCTGAAATGGACTGCTCTGAATGTTGCATTCTTGCTAATGGTTGTTCCCTTTGTATACAACATACTTGATCGACCTGTTGTAAGCTCAATTTATGGCAAACAAGATGACAAGTAAATCGAACCAAATCATGATATATGTTTATCCTTCAAGAAAAACATAAAAAATTATGTGCAAATAAATAGTTAAGTAAGACAATGAGGAAAACCAAGTCATTGAAAAAATGGGAAACCAACTCAACCAACCTTAAGAGGAAATATTTCTAGGAAGGTATGCATAAAAGAGAGATGAGGGCAAGTGGTGCTCTTAACATTGGCTCCTATCGGGGATAGCACTTCCCTAAGAGGTGCTAATAACAGTAGCTCAGTGCCTTAGACTTTAAATAACTTGCTCTTACCTCCCTTCTCTTACCTTTGCTTCTGCCTATAACTCATGTATCTCTGCCACTGTCTCTCAACCAATGCATCTTATCGAATCCAAAACTATAGCTACACCCCAGTGCCTTTGTTGGTCCATGGAGTCTTTATTCATAAACAACTAACTAATCAAATGCAAAAATAAAAATAAAGAATCTATGGTACAAGAGGGTCCTTCCCTCATCATTAAACAAAATAGTGTTTCAGGAAGCGCCCATTTACTAGGCCTTCGAAGATCTCTGCATCATATAGATTGTGCAAGATAAATGTGTTATTGTCTAGAACCTCATCCACCTTAAAAAGGCCAAACATAGGTTATCAAACTTACCATGCTTTGACTTGTCATCCCTTCTGGCATCCCACCTCAAGACTAGGTCATCTTCTTGAAAGGTCGCTTTCTTGGTTTTATTGACAAAGGATGATTTGATATTGCTCAGGTATGCTTCGATATTATGATCCAGTGCTTCTCTCTTTTGTTGAACATCTATAATCTGGAAGATTCTCCTTTGGATTTCATTTGGCTCCTCAATCTCTTCCTACAAGAATTTTAGGACTGGTATACCAAGCTGGGTGGGAAAGACAATGTATACACCATAGACAAGATGGAATAGTGAGGTTCCCAAAGACTTCTTGGTGTTGATTATGTCGGCCCACAAAGAATATTTGAGTTTAGAGTCCTATGATTTCTTGTTTTCGATCAATAACTTCTTGATAATCTTGATGAGAATTTTGTTTGATGACTCTGCCAGACCATTTCCTTGAGGATAATAGGGTGTTGAATGTGTCAAGGAAATGTTATGATTGCCACAGAAGTCAATCATGGATTTGGACTTGAATTCTTGGAAATTGTCTGTTATAAGCTTGTTGGGGCATCCAAATCTGGCAAAAATATTGGTTTCTAGGAAATTCATGATCACCTTGTCAGTGGCATTCCCGGTGGGCACAACCTTGATCCACTTGGTGAAATAGTCAGTGGCAGTGAGAATCCACTTGTTCTGCCCACTGGAGGGTGGATTTATCTCACTTATAAATTCTAACCCCCATTACTTAAATGGACCACTGACAGTGATAGGTTTTAGGGGTAGTGATACTAACTTTTGTTTTCCTGCAAATTTATGACATTCATTCTAGGCCCTAATAGTAGCAAATACATCGAAGAAAAGGGTGGGCTAGTAGTACCCTGCCCTTAGGATCTTGAGAGCTATAGCCTTCCAATGTTGTTGTCCTCCGCATACTCCTCTATGCATTTCTATTGTGACTTGTTTGGCTTCATTTTCATCAAGGCATTTTAACAAGATGCCAACATGATCCCTCCAATAAAAGTTCTGGTTTGAAATGTAGAATTTGATAGCCTTCAATTTGAGAGACCTGTAATTTGTTTTCTTCACACCTGGTGGACATTCAAGATGATGCAGAAAATAAATGATGTTTCTATACCAAGGTGAAGAGGAGTAATTTTCAAATACATGTATGTTGTCTTGTCTAGGCTGTACGATGGGTGCATCTGATTGGGCGAATATTTGATGTAATTCTAGCACCTTACAGTTTGATTATGATAACAACTTGGCAATTCCTTGTCCCTTGATCATCTTGGTGGGTTTTATGTGCAGGTCATACTCCAATAGTTTGACAATCCACTTCCCTCTTTTCCCCTCATTGTCTGGCTGGACTATAATCTCTTTGACACTTCTGCTAGGAACAAAATCTATTATGCTAGACTATAACACATATACTATAAATGCCTTGAGTGATTTGACCAGTGCATAAGCCTTCTTTTCTAATATATCATACTTAAGCTCATCATCTTGGAGAGATTTGCTAAAAAAGGCTATGGATTGTTCATGCCCTTCTCCATTTTTCTGCAGTAGTACAACAACAATGGTCTCCTCATAAGTGAAAGAGAAGATGAAGAAATATTTGGTATAGTGAGGGCTGGCTAATACAGGGGCTTCAACTAAATCCTGCTTGATCCTTTGGAATGTTGATTTTTCCTCTAGTGACCATTTTATCACAATGTCTTTCTTTAACATGTTAGTGATAGGATTCAAAATTTCGGCGAAATTTGGCACAAAGCGCCTTAGGAAGTTTATCTTGCCAATGAAAGACTGGATAACCTTTATTATTTCTGGGGATTTCTATCTCTTGAATGGCATAAACCCACTTCAGATAAATTTTTATACCTCATGCTGATATGATATGGCCTAGGATATTTCCTTTTGGCATGGAAAAGTGGGACTTCCTAGGATTCAAAGATATTCTGTATCTCCTATATTTTCGGAAAACCTACTCCAAAATCTTAGGGATCATTTTAGGGGCTAAATTTCGCTCATGGGCTAATTTTCCATGGTTTTTCCAAAAATGAGATTCGCTATTTTAAAAATGATTTGCCCAACTTCTATAGGATAAAATTATTTTACCTTAAAATTCGCCAAAAGTTTATAAAAAATATATAAAATACTTAGAAATTTGAATATTTTTAGAAAATATCGCCAAACATTTATAGTTGACATATGAAGGATTAGTAATATTCGCCAAGGTTTCTACATTTTAAAATAAATTTCCATCCTTAAAATCATCCCTGCTCCAGATACTGCAAATGTTCATCATCAGACTTGGAGAAAATCGTGATTTCATCCAAATATATAACCATAAATTTTTCCTTTTCCCCCATGAAATCTATGTCCATGGCCCTCTGAAAGGTGGCCCCTGCGTTCATCAGCCCAAAATGAATCTTGTCGTACATGAATGTTCCCCATGGGGTGGTGAATGTTGTTTTTTCTCTGCCCTCTTCACACACCACTATCTAGTTATAACCAGAGTATCCATCTCACCAGGAAATCATGTGGTCACCTACCACCCTCTGCAAAATATGATCCATCTTGGGGAGGGGGTAATTGTCCTTTAGAGAACACTTGTTGAGATTTCAGAAATCAACAAACAAGCATATCTCCCTGTTCTTCTTCCTCATAGGTACCAAGTTGGCCACCCAGTTTGAGTACCTCAATGGTACAATAATACTTCCATCCAACATTTGTTTCAACTCTTTCTCGATTATGGACTTCAACATGGGATTAAATTTCTAAATATTTTGTCTGAATGGCTTCGAGCCAACGTTTAGAGGGATCTTTTGTTGGATGATGTCAGTGTGAAATGTCTTTAAATCCTCATACAACCATGAAAAAGTATCCACAAACCTTTTGATGAGACTGACATACCTATCCCTTTATTTTGCAGCTAAGGCTTTGGACAACTTGATGATCTTAGGATTCTCAGTGGTCCCAATATTCCAATCTGTTATCCCCTCTTCTTGATTCTTCATGGAAGCTCCTCTAGAAACATCATTACTGTAAAACAAACTTTCCAATGGAACTAGTCCTCTTGGAATGTGATTGGTTTTCATCTCCACAATATTGTGGCCAACTACTCTCTTTAGAAAATGAGATGTTTTTTTATCTTCTAATTCATTATTTTCACCTTCTTGGCTTTCTTGGTCGATTGGGATATTGGAGAATTCATCAATGGTCTGTAGAAATCTCTGCAGCTCTAGATCATCAGTAAATACTTGCCAATGCTTTATATTGTCTGGTATGGTTGTTCTATGTCTGATTTCCACCTGATATTTAATATTTGGACCAATGGGAGGTCTGAAAGTGCTGGAAGCTAAGGCCAAAGAATCTACCTTCTAGTTCTGATCTCTGGGAATGAAGGGTATGTTAAATTCCATAAATAAATTGTCGATCAGGTCCCATACCTCATTTTTGTATTGTTGAGCCTCTGTTGTTTAGCTTGATAGATGTTCTTAACATGATTGATGATTAACTCAGAATCACAAAAAACTGCTAGACAATCAATGGCCATGTCTTTGGCAACCCTCAATCCCAACACCAAAGCTTCATATTCATCTATATTGTCAGTAGTTTCAAACTCCAGCTTATAAGAGAGTGTTATTACCTCTTGTGAAGGGTAAATGAGGAGTATACATGCCCCAAATCCTTCCTTTGATGAAGAGCCATCGAAAAACATCTTCCATACTTTGTTTTGTTGACCTGTCAGTGGTTGATCTTTGCGTTGGCTAACTTATATTTTGGGTTCATCATCATTTAAATGAAAAAAAGATGATCTGATCTCATCCTCAAAAGCATAAATTGGGTGATTGCTTGGGTTTTGATGGTCACTAACAATATAGGATAATATTACCTCTATGTATAGCCTTCTATGTTCCCCTCTGAACACAGGGATGGTGGCATACGTGAGGTCCATTTGTAATGATCCTCCAACCTTGTTAGCCCAAGTTTTGGATAATATCATACCAAACTTTGGGGGAATGTCATCCACAACAATGTCCATCACTACATTGATCTTCATTGGTAATTGTTCCAAATAAGCCACCATATCCTTTATCAGTCCCAAACATTTTACTTTCTTAGAATCAAAGGAGTACAGGTCTTGGTAAGGTTTGGTGATCTCTAGACCTAGTTCCTCCATAA
>ML788159.1:355556-376796 GCA_009831015.1 Picea engelmannii | reverse complement strand
CAAGTAATGTTGGATATGTTCAACCAACCACTGCAAGTCATGCTAAGGGCACGAGTCTCATCAATGTAATTCATACGAGTGATATGCAACCAACCACTGTTAGTCATGATGGGGGCATTGATTTTGTTGAGAAACCTAGATGGATAGGATGAGCCTAAGTTCCTTTGTAATATTTGCAAGGGATATGACCTTACTCATCTGTGCCCTGGCATTCCAGAGGCTTGAATATTGTCGTCCTGTCCGCAATCTCTTCTGATTCTGAGTCTTCTGAGGTTTCCTCCCAGACTATTCATCATTTGGTTGGTGAAGTGGTCATGCCGATGTAATCTTAGGCTAATCCCACTCCTCTTTTGAGGGGTGATGCTCCTTAAAAACAAGTTGTCTCGTAGCCTACTCAACCAATGGTTGAGGAAGTGGTCATGTCAATGCAATCTTCAGCCAACCCCACTCCTCTTTTGGGGGGTGATGCACCTTCATACCATGTTGTCTCACAACCTATTCAACCAGTGGCTGAGGAAGTGGTCACGCTGATGCAATAGTTGACTGATCCCACTCTTCTCTTGGAGAGTGTCGAGTATACCAATGTGGTCACGCCAATGCAATATTTGGTTGATCCCACTCTTCTCTTGGGGAGTGATGTGTCTACCAACTATGTTTTTAGCATTTCTAGTTCAGTACTTTCACAACAAGGGGGCATTCCTTTGATGGTTTCCTTTGATTGGAATGACCTTGTTGAGCCTCTTCCTCCTTCTTCTGCACCCTTTCAAATAAGGGTTGAAGTTAATTCAAACAAAATTTACCGATGTTTTGTAGATGAAGGATCCTCTGCAAGTATTTTATCATCCTCTACTTGGCAAGCCGTATGTTCTCCTGAGCTTGTGTTTGCTTTGCATGAGTTGTTGGATTTTGACAGACGTCCTAGTGAGTATTTGTGCATTCTTCCTCAGTTGCCTATCTCATTAGGTGGGAAGACTATCCTTTTCGATGTTATAGTGGTGCAACGCCCGTTAGATTTCAATATACTTCTTGGGTGTGATTATATATATTCTATGAATGATGTGGTGTCTACTCTCTTTCGAGTGATGCATTTCCCTCACGATGGAAGCATTATCACCATCAACCAACTGACATATGATAATAACCATCCTAATTCGACGTTAGTTCAGGCTTCCCCCTTATATGTTCCTAGTGTTCATGTAGACTCGACCTCTCCATGGATAAATTATGTGGCGTATTATCCTCTATGTTCAATTTCTCCTGAGAAGGAACTTGTTCACTCATGTTTTCCTTCTTGAGACTTGGTCTTAGCAATTGATATGTTGGTTTATCCAATGGGGGCATGGGAGCCCTTTCTTCCCCCTCTTGGTCCAAGTGATCTCGAGTTTCCTTGTGAGTCTAATCTCGTTGTTTATAGATCCTCAAGCCTTTCTGCTTGTGATTATTCACTGATAGACTTTGTTGATCTTAGCCAGAATCTCCATCATTATATAGAATATGGTCAGTTTACTTCACCCTTTGGGAATTTTGACCCTCCTCGTTCGTTTTTTGATTTCTCGGATATTGAATTTCCTTCGGATGAGTCTATCCTTGAAGCCATGACTATAGTTTCTATACCGTGGGAAGAATTACACTGTGGTTTGTGTTTTCTTCCCTTTTGGGAGACTTTCCAAGTTGACTATCAAAGAGACTCTTGGTCAGAGCCTAGAAGTGGGCTCTACCTGAACTACTATTATGCATGAGCCATAAGGTTGTGTGGTACCTTGTACATACTGTACAGTCTAGGTTTGTTGTTCTCAAGTTTTGTATTAGTAGCACCTCTTATTTTTCGAAGTTTCTATCTATATTGGATTTATTAACTTCTGAATGAGCGTTATTGGCCTTAGATGCAGGACCTTGGAGACGTTTTTTTTTTTTACTTTTGTTCATCGTATCGATATGTTTTGACAGGTATTGACCTCGCAACTGACATATAGGTTAGGTTTTTCTCTACTTGCAATTTTTGCATTATCCGTTTCCTGTTTCTTTTCACCTTAGGATCGATCCCACCGAAGTGCGAAAAAAACCTTCTCAACTGCTTTAGAAGTGTTGTAATTAGGTGGTACAACCTTCCTCTACATGGATGCCCTGGGTAGATCCTTTTCTACATTTTGGCATCCATGTTGTGAGTTTTATCCATAGGTCGGGGAGTCCTTTTAGTCTTGCCATGACTACGTATTGAAGTCTCATTCTTCTTTCTAGTCATCATTCTTGGATTTTCCCACAAGACTCCCTAAAGAGCATGGTTTGTTGTCTTTCAAGATCGCTTAAACTTTGAAAGAAACATCTAATGAGATCTCATTTATTCTTTTCGATCTCATTTGGATTACTTGAGAAAAGAAGCCCCCTTCGAGTCTTCTTTAAGCCCTTTTCAGACTCTCTAAAATTGAAAATATTGTCAAGCGATCTTGTTTCCCTTCATGCTCGCCAAACTTGAATTTGAAGGCACATCTGTCTGACGGTAGTTTACCCCTTTTTTGGTTCGACCAATTAATTTACGAATAAAGGTATTCCCTACGAGCTTTGGTTCACTGGGAGAGTATTCTCAGGCGTAAGTTTAACCCTTTTTCAGGCCCGAGGGACTAATTTTTTGAAAAAGGGACATTCTCCTTAGTCTTGGTTTATCTCTTTTTCGGAACTTGGAGATTACTTTCGAAAAAGGAACCCTCTTGGAGTCCATAGTTAAGCTCTTTTCAGACTCCCTAAATATGAAAATATTGTCGAGTGACCTTGTTACTTTCACACTCGTTAATTGGTCTAGAAAGAACATCTATTTGGCATAAGTTTAACCCTTTTTTTGGCCAAAATATTATCTAGGAAAAAGGTATGCCTCGGAAGACATGTCTCACCGACAGAGTTCTCCTAAGTTATATTTTATACTTTTTCAGACTATGAAGACTAAATTTAGAAAAAGTCTGTGAGTCCATAGTTAATCTATTTTCAGACTCCTTAAAATTGAAAAGATGGTCGAGTGATCTTGTCTCAATCACACTCGTTAAAATGGTATTGAAGAGATGTCCTTTCGGTGCAAGTTTAACCCTTTTTCGAGCCAATTGGACTAGTTGCGAAAAAGGAACTCCCTGTAGTCTTCTTTTAGCGTTTTATTTTTCAAACTCTCTAAAACGTGAAAAAACCACTGAGCTTAACTTCTTCGGGATCGTAAAAATTGACATGGAAGGAGTCTTGTTGTGTCATGCTTCATCGCATCGCATGTATCATACTTTCATATTTTTCCTAATGTTGGCTACACGTTTCTCTCAACTGAACCTTCAAAAGAATTCCTTATATGCAAGTCTTGCAACACTTTTACCTTTGCAATCTGACACCTTGACCCATGGAGGAATTTCCCCCCGATTGTCCTTATCCTGCACATGTCTCCTTGCCTTGAGCATTAGTATGTTCCATGCACTTGGAACCAATTTGCTTGATCGCGAAACTCATTCCTCCTTTGTAACATAGTATTCTTTTATTATTTTCCAAGCTCATTAAAAATTTGAAAAAGAAAAAAAAAAAATATTCCAAAAAGAGGGGATGAGATATACATTCTCTTTTACTTGGAAACAAGATAGTCTCTGTTGGAAAAAGCATATCCTTCCATTTTTTCGCCAAGCAATGGAATATAGTATGACCTTAGGAAGTTGTTCTTTCTACATAGAGTTGTGTCCTCCTCCATTTGGTTACTCTTCCAAACATATGGAGAGTTTGTGGTGCCTCCTGTATCACAGACTTATGTCAATATTACGCTACTCGAATATCATAATTTTTTGTGCTTTTTTCCAAGGAAAGTTTTATCCAACCTAAGTCGGCCATTCTACAGTTTGTATCTTGAATTTCATGAATCAGCCATCCCGAGAGTCCAGTCAAGTTCAGATTCAAGATCAATGATTTTTTATGCTTGATGATCGAGATCTCCAGGCTTTCCCCGACTGCATCTCGAAGACCTCTGGGTAGTGAGTCTTACACTCCCATTGTACTCCTACCTGATTTTTGAAGATATTGAAGTTGTTTCTCGAAGTCCTCATCTCCAGCCGCAGACGTTAAAGTTTCTTGAAGATGCATATTGTATTTGTATATCTTCAATTGATTTTGAGATGTATATCCATTTTGTATTGCTCGTGACTACACTTTATATAGAAATTTATATGACATGGATCTGCAGTGTACTTGATTGGAACCCATGCTTAGTTCATCCCGAGCATGGGTATGCTCGCCTCAGAGAGATTATCATTGTTTTGCAGATGGCGCGCTCTCGAACTATGGTCTCAGGCTCACTCAACTCTATGCCTTCCCACTGGTAAAGATATTGTAATGTATTTCAGACATCAATTTATTTCTGACCTCACACATTAGGGGGCATCTATTATATTCCAAAAATCCCCTACCTATACATACATGGAATTGGTCTTTCCACTTACATGTTTTGCCAAACCTACTATTAAGGCTTCCTCTTAAAAAAACATTTTTTGGAAGATGTACGCACCCTGCTGAACTATAGCCTAGGTACACACACATGATTCATATTAGACAACCCATGTACATATGTGAGTTGCATACTAGACAACCCGCGTTTACCTCCAAATATTTAAAAAAATATAAAATTGCAAGGAATTCGACGGAGTTTATGGTCTATCGAGGGTTTCCCAACCATTTTACCCATTGTATCCCATCCCCAAACCAAATAACCATATTTTTCTCATAGAAAAAGAGGTCTTTGGGTCTCATTTCAACAACAATCAAGAGAACAAAGAAACTCTTCCAAAATCCCTTCCCCTTCTAGCCCAAGTTTTGCAGTCCTTTATGAGATATGGCCTCAACATTCCCCCTCTATCCCTTTCTCCTTATATAATCCTTTCCCTTTTCCTAAAGAGATCAGTTAGTTGTGAGAGAAAAGCATGGGAATATGCACTTGGAGCAGAAATAAGAGGAGCTCAGACCTGGTTCGCAGAGCGTTTGCCGATAAGAAGGTTGTAATCTTTATTATCTTCATATTTAATAAAAAGTTCTTTCTTGTCCCAATACATTGTGTATTTATATATTTATTGATTAATACATCTATGCTATCTGAATATTAATAATGACAAGTAGAGATTGTATATTTGTAGCATTGTTTGTCTAAGTGTTCTTGCAGGTCAACTTTGGGAGGAGACCCAGAATCTAGGAAGCTACAAAGGCGAAGGAGGTCTACTTCGAATGTTAGGACCAAAGGTACACCTATTGACATTCCTTCCCCTCTCTTGTATTTCAGTTTAGATAGTTTTGGGATAGATTAGGAATAGAACTGTCTTTTGAGGGAAGTCAGTGTTCTCCCTATACCTCGACCTAGTATAGTAATAGGGGGATTTTCCCCACTAGCACCAAGACAAATTCCTCAAGGTTATGTACGCTCTCTCTCAACGAACTAATGGCAAGAACAAAGAGACTAGGAACACACATAAATCTATAAATAGTCAAGAATAGGATTTTGTGGTGTCTCGATCTTCACAGATGTATCAACTAAGTTCCTCCCTTAATTATCTCACTGGTATTATCCTGAAGATCATCAAGGTTGTTACTACGTTCTCATATTTTAGAAAGAGAGAGTGTTGTGGGATCCAAAATGTTAGGAAATGAAGAACACTTCCATGCTAAACCTAGGAGAAGAGAGGAAGAAATATTTAATTAAGAAAGTAGATGACAAAGAAAACACACAATACATAGAGATTTTACCCTAAAAACACAAATCGGGAAAACCAACATTCCTTGAGTATTTTTCTCTCTTGTTGTCTTATTCATTTGGAATAAAAGGTTACATGCCTAACCTTGGTCCACACCTAAGACACAATCAACATCATACCTTCTTGGTTTACACAAGAACAACCATGTAGCCAATTCGTCTTACATCTTCATGACCAACAACCTCTAAATATTGGTTATTCTACAATTAAACTTTTTACATCAGTACAATGCGCCTTCTATATAGGATTTACAATAGGAAAAACCCTAAAGAAAAGGATCCCAAAAATGGTTACAGATCCATGCATATTATTGGCTACAAATCCCTTGAATCTTAGGATTTTGTTACAGTTGAATACCAAGTCGGATTACCAGTCGATTACCAATCGGTCTTCATTTGGTATTTAATCGGTTACCACACACCCGCTTGTCGGCCTCTTTTCGGTTGATCTCTTCGACTTGTTGTCGATGTCTTTGACTTCAAATTTACCAGGTTGAACCACCTCAACCTTCAAATTGTTTTCGGTGTCTTTGACTTCATCTTTACCCGGTCGAACCACCTTGACCTTCGACTCACTATCAATTCCTTTGACTTCAACTGTAAGTCGATCCACCTCGACTAGACTTTCAATGAAAAGAATATAACAACTCAACATAAATTAGATGTTTTCGATAAATTTAAAGATTTTAAATATCTTTTAGAAAACCAGATAGAGAAGAAGATTAAGGTGTTGAGGACTAACAATGATGATGAATTTGGTGGAAACTAATTTGATCAATTCTGCAAACAGAGTGGCATAAAACACCAAAATACCACACCATATACCCCACAACAAAATGGATTTGCTGAGAGAATGAACAGAACATTGATGGACATGGAAAGGAGCATGCTCAGTGGCGTTGGGATTGCACAAGAATTTTGGGCGAAGGCAGTTGACACTGCAAAATATCTATTTAATATGTCTCCTTTGTTAGCACTGGTCGACACGACTCCACATGAGGTATGGTTGGGTAAGAAGCCTTTAGTTTCACATCTCAAATTATTTCGTTGTGATGAATTTGTGCATGTTCCCAAAGAAAAGAGGAGCAAGATGGACAAGAAGGAAGTCAAGTGTATTCTCATTGGATACAAAGAAGGAATGAAAGGATATAAGCTCTAGGATCCTGCATCAATAAAAACAATGTACATTCAAGATGTGGTCTTCATAGAATTCGTAAGTAAGTCCGAGCCTAAATAATTTGTTCAGACTGAGAATAATCTAGAGAAGGTGTGGTTTTAACTGAGGAATGAAGAAGATTATTCAGACGAGTCGACTAAATCAAAAGAAGAGGTGGAACAACCAACCTTTGTTGTAAGGAGGTAAAAATGAGTAAGAAAACCAGTCGAAAGGTGTAGTTTTCCTAACTTCTATTCCTCATTCGTTCTAACCTCCATCGACGGTGAGCCTGATTAAGTCGGGGAGCAAGTCGACTCAGCAGAGGGAAAACTCTGGTAGGATGCCATGCTCAAAAATATGGAATCGTTGCACAAGAATGAGACATGGCACTTAGTCAAATTACCTAGTGGAAGAAATCTTGTTGGTACCAAATGGTTATTCAAGAAGAATATGAATGCAACAGGTCAAGTTGAGAAATTCAAAGCTCGATTGGTAGCGAAAGGATACTCCTAGCTCGAAGAATTCAAATTCAGTGATATTTTTTCCCCTGTTGAAAAATTAACTTCCATTAGAGTGCTAATGTCTCTGACTGCAACATTTGATCTAGAAATAGAACATATGGATGTAAATGCATTGTTCCTACATGGTGACCTAGAAGAAGAAATCTACATGAAATAGCCTGAAGGATTTGCAGTAAAGGGAAAGAAATATTTGGTGTGAAAACTGAAAAGATCCCTTTATGGTCTAAATCAATCACCAAGGATGTGGTACCAAAAGTTTGACATACATCCCTAGTTTTAGGTTTGTGAGAAGAAAAATTAATCATTGCATATATTCCAAAGAAGAAGGTGGGTGTTTCATATATGTAGCATTGTATGTTGATGACATGTTGTTGATTGGAAACAACATGAACACAATAAAGGAGGTGAAGAAGCAACTATCCTCCAAGTTTGACATGAAGGATATCGATGCAACGAAATTCATTTTTGGAATGGAGATCAAGAGATATCAAGCAATTAGAAAGATCTAGTTGAACCATAAGAATTATATTGAAACATTTCAACATGCAGGATTGCAAACCTGTGAAGGCGCCAATTCCTGTGGGAGCAAGGCTAACTGTTGAACAATTTCCAAGGTCACAGGAGGAAATAGAAGACATGGCACTTGTTCCCTATATAAGTGTTGTTGGTAGTATAATGTATGTGATGGTATGCACTCGACCAAACATTTCCCATGCAATGGGAGTGTTAAGTAGAAACATGTCAACACTTGGGAAGAAGCACTACACAATTTTCAAGAGAGTATTTAGGTATTTGTGTGGCACAAAATATTATTCTATATGCTATCAAGGAAAACCTGGAGGTGACAATGAATTAAATGTACATGTATTTTTTGACACTGACTAGGCTAGATATCTGGATCAACAAAGGTTGACTAGTGGATATGTGTTCAAAATTTTTGGTGGAGCAATCAACTGGATGAGTAAGCGACAGGAAGTTGTATCCATGTCAAAAACAAAACTGAATACATGACAACCACTCATGGAAGGAAAGAAGCATTATGGTTGCAAAGGTTGTGTTTAGGAATCAGGTTTGAGCAGAAATATATGAAGATAAGTTGCGACAGTAAAAGTGCAATATTCTTAGAAAAGAACCCAACTTATCATTCTAAGACTAAAAACATTGATGTAAAATACCATTTCATGAGAGACATGGTGGAAAGCAACAAGGTGTTGATGGAGAAAGTAGACACCTTGGAAAACATAAAAATATATTTGACTAAGTCTATGAGTGATGTGAAGTTCTCTTGATGTAGAGAGGCAATGGACATTGCTTCCCTGGGTCTATGAGTGAGAGTTCATAGGTCTCCCAGTTTCAGCAAAGAAAACACCAAGTAGGATAATGTTATGTTTTTATACTTTCTGCAGTTAAAGTCTAGCTGAGGTGGATCGATTGACAATTGAATTCGAAGGAATCGATAGAAAGTCAAAGGTCAAGGTGGTTCGATCGGGTAAAGACAAATTCGAAGACACTAAAAACAAGTCGAAGGTCAAGGTGGTTTGACCTGGTAAAGTCGAAGTTGAAGACATCGAAAAAACGTCGTAGAGATCAACTGATAAGAGTTCAACAAGTGGGCATGTGGCAATTGAATGAAAACCAAATGAAGGTCGATTGGTAGTCGAGTGTAACAAAATCTTGAGATTCACAAGATTTGTATCCAATGATTTGTGTGGATCTGTAACTTTTTTTGGGCACCTTTTCTGTAGGGTTTTTCCTATTGTAAATCCTATAAAGAAGGCACATTGTATTGCTGTAAAAAGGTTAATCGTAGAATATACAATACTTAGAGGTTGTTGGTCATGCAGATGTAAGCCAAATTGGCTACAAGGTTGTTCTTGTGTAAATCAAGAAGGTATGATGTTGATGGTGTCTAACCAAGGTTAGGCATGTAACCTTTTATTCTGAATGAATAAGACAACAAGAGAGAAAAACACTCAAGGAATGTTGGTTTTCCTAGTTTGGGTTTCCAGGGTAAAATATTTGTGTACTATGTGTTTGCTTTTTCATTTAATTTCTTTATTAAATCTTTCTTCCTCTCTTCTGCTAGGTTTAGCGTGCAAGTGTTCTTCATTTCCTAACAATTTATTCCTCAGGAAATACACCCATTTCTTCCTGGAAAAATCATCTATGAAGGAGACATAATACATGGATACACCAAGTGAAGGAACTGAAACATGGCCAAATACATCACTATGAACCAACTCTATAATCCCATTTTCCCTTGTCGATCCAGATGGGAACCTCACCTGACTTTGTTTTCCATATATGCAATGTTTATAAAATTCGACTTCTAAATTACATTAAGGAAAATCTTCGACCATACCTTTGTTTTGCATAGCTCAAAGTCTTTTTTCTCCAATGTGTTCCATCCTCTCATGCCATAGCATCGTCAGGTTGAATTTACGATGACTTGTCAAGTTGGTTTGAATTGACTTAGCCAGAGTCGATTTGATTCGAGTCGAAGTCTAGTCGACTTCAAGAACAATGATGTTGTTGCATCTAGTTGAGTCAACACTCCCTAATAACTTGTGTAGAGCTCCAATCCGAGCTCCTTTCATTAAGACCACCGCACCTCTAATCATCTTGCATGAATCCCTTTGAAATAGAGTGTGCACCCCTGCATCACTCATCTTGCTGAAAAATATCAAGTTTCTTTCCAAACCCGTAATGTGCAGCACCCCTGGAAGGGTTCTACTCTTCCCATCTTGCAATATCAGTCGAGCTCTTCCTCGTTCGATTTTTTCTTTTGTCAAGTTGTCTTGTAAGAACACATCTCCTCCTTCATGTCGTTCATATTCACAGAACCATTCTCTATGTGGAATCATATGATAGGATTCTCCTGAGTTGATCAACCAAACTTCTTTATCCTACTATGTACTGGTCAACGCCATGTACACATCGCCTCCCTTATTTGGAGTCGTCTTTCTCTCAGTCAACTACTTCTTGTCGAATCCTATACTGAATTCCATTGCCTTCGACTTGCATTCCCTTTTATAATGCCCAGCTTTACCACATTTCCAACATCTTCTCATCGACTGAACATGGGATGTATATCTACCCTTCGACTTAGAATTTCTGCCAAAGAATTTCCCTTTATCTCTGTCAACCAGTCAACCTCTCACCAATAATGCATCTTTAGTCGATCCTTCCATGTTCATCCTTCTCATTTTTTCCAACAATAGAGATGAAACCACATATTCTAGCACTAATGTGGTTGTATTACTCCCTATATCCATGACTAAGCTATCCCATAAGTATGGAAAAGAACATAATAGGCTAACACATTTCTCCTCCTTAGTGATTTTAATATCCACAGAAGATAACTGGATTATAATGGTATTAAACACATTTAAATGCTCAGTCACCGAACTGTCCTCACTCATTCTCAGAAGATGTATTTTCTTACTGAGAAACAACTTATTTACCAAGGATTTCGACTGGTACAATCTCCCCAACTTGTCCCACGGTTTCTTGGCTGAATCTTCACTTGAGACATTCAGCAGTACTGAATCTACAAGACAAAGTCGAATCATACTCCTTTCCCTTCTCTCAGGTTTCTCCCATCCTTCTGTCGACATACCCGTTGGCATGGTACCTAGATGAAATGTTATCCATAGTTCTCAATCTACAAGGATATCTTCAATTTTCAGCTTCCAAAGCTCAAAATTCTGGCCATTGAATTTTTTGATCTCTATTCTCGAGTTGCTCGCCATTCTTTAACACAATCTTTAAATATTTCTGACTTAGGACTCTTATTGAACCTAGTTTAGCTCAGATCCAAGGTTTTTAAAACAAGCTCTGATACCACATGATAGGAAATTAAGAACACTTCCACACTAAACCTAGCAGAAGAGAGGAAGAAATATTTAATAAATAAATTAAATGACAAAGAAAAAACACAGTACACAAAGATTTTACCCTAGAAACCCAAACTGGGAAAACCAACATTCCTTGAGCATTCTTCTCTCTTGTTGTCTCATTCATTCAGAATAAAAGGTTACATTCCTAACCTTGGTCCGCACCTAAGACATAATCAAAATCATACCTTCTTTCTTTATACAAGAACAACCTCGTAGCCAATTTGGCTTACATCTCCATGACTAACAACCTCTAAGTATTGGTTATTCTATGATTAAAATTTTTATAGCAATACAAACCACCTTCTTTATAGGCTTTACAATAGGAAACAACCTAAATAAAAGGCACCCAAAATTGGTTATAGATCCACAGAGATCATTGGATACAAATCCCTGGAATCTTGGGGTTCTATTACGGTGGACTGCCAACTCATATTACTAATCGACTACGAGTTGGCCTTCACTCGGTCTTTATTCGGTTTCCACATGCCTCCCTATCGACCTCTTGTCATTTGACCTCTTTGAATTTCTGTCAATGTCTTTGAATTTGACTTTACCAGGTTGAACCACCTCTACCTTTGACTCACTATCGGTGTCTTAGACTTTGTTTTTAACCGATCGAACCACCTCGACCTTTGATTTTTTTTCGATTCCTTCAACTTCAACTGTAATTTGATCCACCTCAAATAGACTTTCACTGCAAATAATATAACAAACCAACACGTAATATAGATCCACCTATCAAAATTTCAGAAATTATGCAGTTAAAGATTCATAGTTTGGAGGTAAATATGGAACGAAGATAATTGGTTTTCTGAGCAAGTCGCCATTTGTTATGACTTAAAAAACAACCCACTAAAACTCGAGAGTTTTAGTGGGTACCCATACTACCAAAATTTTTCAAGGTACTAATATTTTTACCCTAATAGTTATCCATTTATGAGAATTACACTTGTATGCAGATGTCAAAATAGATTTGATGTATAATATACCCTCTCCACCGAAAAGCATCGCAAAAAATCCTTCAAAGGCTCCTAATATCCTTGAAACCTTTGTGGAATCAAAACTATGCTCAGTTGTTTAGCTCCCCGTCCTTCCTTGAGGTATATTGTTGACACCCAGTCTCCAACGCTCATGTGTTATAGAAATTCGAAAGCTTCGACGCCGCCACATTTACAACGTCGTCGTCGACAATTTACTTTGAAATCTTATCCACTGTGAATTAACCTTTATCCCGACAAAAATATCAGTGACATGGATGACCGCTCAGCTGTAAAAAAAAGGGTTAGCCCCTAGCCTTCCACGAGGGTCCCACCTATCCCTGTTACCTTAACGCTATAGGATATGACGTTTATGGAGTAGTGTGTGTCCACATGGAAATGTTTGATTAATCTGTCTCACTTGAAGAAACTCTTCATCGTCAGAGAATGTTATATAGAGGATTCATAAACTTTTCACTAGATTTTCGACGATGATATCACTCAAGGTATATCATCGAAGATCTACTCCTATCGCTCAGACCAACTAATGGTCGAACAAAAACACCATTGTTGGTTAAAATCTAGTCCTTTGTAAATTGATCATTGATTGCACAAAGGTAACACCACAAGTCTTAAGGGATATCACATCTCCTTACATGCTGACACGTCTGTCGAATGTAAACATTAATAAAAGGTTTGTCATCATCGACTAATATCATTGTAATCTCTTCTCTCTAGACAAATGATTTTACATTCATCGTTGACGACAAGGTTGGAGAACTCTTTTCTGATTGATTATTTACTGGCTACGATCCCAACGAAAAACTTTTCCCTCCTTAATATATTGCTTCCACTACATGCTAACGGTAATACATAATGGATCACCATTGTGACGAATATAATGAAAATGGTATGCGTGTGACCCAGTCATAGTTGTAACACAACTAGTATTAATTACACCAAGTGGAGAAAATTAACGATATAACAACTCTGTTAATACACAATCTACACAAATTTGGCTGTGAAATTGCAAAGAAAATAAATTCCATTATTGTAAAGAAGTTGGGGAAGTTTTGTTGTGACTTATTCCTCTTAGAATAACATGTATGTATTGAACAAGTTTGAAATTTACTCTTAACTAAAAAAACACCAATGATGAAGTAACTTTATTTTGAATTGTGATTTATGCAGGTGGTATAATTTCCAAGATGCAGACTCATAGAGCAAAGAATCAAGCCGTCGTCGGTCCTACCATCGTTCTAGGAACAAAGTCTTTCAAAATTACAAATACAAACAACCATGATGGAAGAGAACATTATGCAACATATCATGATATATATTTGAAATTTTCCAAGATGATAAGTATACTACCAATGAACAGGACACTGACAAGTACAAAAATATCAAACAAAGCGGTATACATATTGTTGCATCTCGCCCAAGCCTATTCCCTTACAATGATGTTGTGAGATGGTGCTTAGTTCACACATAGAAAGAAACAAGAATGATAGTAAATGATTCTGGTGGGCCTATTGCGTCTCTCAAATAAGAAGACCTTAAGATTCGGTACAAAACTCATGAACCCACTGTCGTGTTGGATAAATATTTCTTGGACAAATTTGGAGTCGATCACAAAGAATTTGAATATCTTATGGAAGACTGGTTCGTAGACGAAGAATGTCCAGTAAAGAAGGGAAAAAGATATATTCCTATCCACTACTTGAAATATCCCTAGAAAATCATGAATGCGATGATAAGTAAACTCTACGATGAAGAGACCAGCACCCATTTTAGAATGGAATGGTTCCTGATGGAATATACAATAATGAAAACTGGGGAAGCATTCAATTGGGAAAATATTCTATTGTTCATCATGTCAACTCAAGTTAAAGAATATAAAGTTATGAAAAACCCTAGGTTTTATACGAAAACTTATCTCATAGATGCAATCTATGTAGCACATGTTTTTCCTTCTTTCAATTGGGCTTGGAATTCAAGAAAATCCCCAATTAATGTATAATTCTCTCAATTATGGGAAGTGAACTTCAAGAATCATTTTTATAATATCTACGATTATTTCTTCTCTCCCTTGCACAAAGATATATTTGGGTTTCACTTTCAACGGATATCTCCTGGAGCCATTAGAGCTTTAAAGGAGATAGGAGATTGGTACATAACAAAATACTACACATATGTTAGAATTTATGGAGCCATGATACCACCTCATTTTTTTCCCAAATATGTGCCTGATAAATTGTTGGCTAGGGACGTATCATATAATAAATTTGATAAAGGGGTCACAACATACATGTGAGAGAAAAATAAGAGGTACTAGCTAATTTTTCCTATTCACTTAGGGCAATACTCTCTGCTAAACAAAAGACAAGTTGAAAAGGAAGTATAAACCCTAGAATAAATATGTTTGTGCACTGGAGACAAGAAATGACATGACCCCCAGAATCTGGTATATGATCACATGAAGGTTGTCAAGTTAGCATTGCAAACAACCCATGAGGTCAAGTATACAAAGGATATTTTACGAGGAGCTTCACATTTTGAAGAAGTATTAAATAGGATCCCCAATGACTTAACCAAGGAACAAGTCAACAAGAAAGAGGATGCAGACAAAGTTTTGAGAATAAAACATTTTGAAGCACTACTACAACAAGATAAAAAGAAGCGTGATCCCGAAGAATTAACAAAGAAGTAGAAAGATGAAGAATTGGCTAGAAAGGTTGATGAAGCTGAAGAAAGATACCAACAGAAGAAGAAGGTTGAAGCTCAAAGAAAATAGTCAGAAATAAGAAAAAAAAGATCAGACTTCAAAGAAGAATGGAAATGGAGAAGGTGATTCAGTGCCGAAGTCCAAAAATTGAACAAATACATAAATTGAGATAAAAAAAAAAAAAAATATGAAGTACCAACCCTTTTGGTTGCTCAAAACAAGTAAGAAAAGGGAAAATATGCCGAAAAAAAGGAAGGAAGACATGATAAAATCAATGTGACTGCGATGATAGACCCTAATACTAGCTTGGTTACAATTCCCTTGGAGGAATGAACACCATTGGTAGCCATTCCAAAACGTTTTTCGCTCACATGATCTGGATTGGTAGTTGAATGTGCAATTGTAGTAGTTGGAGAATATTAATATAGTCATAAGACTAAATCCATTTAGAAAAGAGATGCCAAAAGGAAAAGAGGAGAAGAATCCAGGATAGAACTGAAAGAAACATTAAATGGAAGGCATGCCTAAACCCAAAACATAATACTATTTAAACAACATCGATCCTTATGTATTATGTTGGTGCAAACTCTATGTCTGTTTATGAAATGGCTGAAGCACTAGATATAGCCAAATCGAGGATAAAAAAACTTGAAAGTTCCATAGACACAATTAAAAGCACCATCTCTGACGAATTCAAGAAGGAGGCCATGTAAGTTGAGCATGTTCACAAAGAAGAAACAAAGAGACAACTCCAAGTCCAAGAAAAAGAATTGGCTACAGAGGTTGAGAAAAGGGTTGGGATAAACCAAAATATACATCAAAAAAATATAGAGAAACTCAAGATCACATATTCTCAAGAAGTATTAAGAGTCAAAGGAGAGAAACTAGAGATCAACAAATACAATAAAATAATTGAAGATAAAGTTCAAAGATTGCAACATGATAATCAATTCTTGGAAATGGTTGTAGAAGAAAACACAAAGAGAATTGTAGTTCCAGAGGTAATAAGAGAAGAATCCATCAGGGCCAATGAATAACCGAGGGATAAACAAAAAAAAAATTCCTTTCATGGTACAAATTTCAAAAGAATTGGTATGACCACTTGAATATATATCAACAAATTCATGCCATGAAGGAAAAATACCAGAAAGTTCAAAATGATTATAATCACATCATTCAATGGGAAAACATTTGTAATCATCTTCCCAACACATTGTCAGTATACACCGCCAAGTAGAAGATAAAATATCATATAGTACTTAGCCACATGAAATATGTTCTCAATATCGTGGAGGAGACTCAGGCACAAGTAGAACAAGCCTGCAAAAAGTTATGCAGGGTAGCAAAAGATTTACTAGTACAATTCAGGATGGAAAATATGGCAAGTTTAGAAAAGGCAGGATCGACTCACACAATGATAGAAGATGTCAAAACTAGGATACATATGAGTGTGAAATCCATTGAAGCAACACAAGTAATTGATCAAGAGGTATTGGACAAAAGAATAGTAAATCCAAATCAACTAATCCCATTGATAGAGCATTTCATACAACAAGCAGAGCAAGTCCAGAAAGTAGAAGTGATAAATCCATTATGCCATGTTGAAATTGAAATAGAAAACATGCAAGTAAGCAGAATGGATAACGCATTAGAAGATTTCAAGTTATGGAAGGACTTCAAGGATTAAACACAAACACCATGGCTAAATTGATGTTTGTAAATACCCTCAATTTTGATCAATTTTGTAATCTCTGTAAAACCCAATCGAGAATGAGAACTGAAGAGTCATAACTATTCGTTAATCATTTGATAGTTACAAAATTTGAACCACATCTCTTCATATTCCATACAAGAGATGAATGTAAAGGAGAAAGGACTTTTGTGCTTTCTATGGAAGGATGTACTATTACTCCTTATAATAAAGAGCAAGAGGCTTTTCTGGAACTGTGATTTTGGTGAATGTATTTTTGACTATTCTTAATGCATTTGTTTAATTTGAGTACTCCATGTTCACGTGTATGAATTTTTTCTACAATGTTCCTATACACTCATATTGTCATAGTTTCATTTACTGAATGAAGTTACAATATTGTCATTTGCAATGAAAACTAATTGTTATTGTCTCTTAACGATATTATTGCGCTTACATACCATTTGAATTTATGAACTATTTATAATTCAAGTGGCTATTGTTCTTAACTGTATTCAATCTCCTTTAGACAAATCCTAATTAGGATAAGATTAGTTTAGTTTACAATTGCATCTTAAAATAACTATAGATAACATCACTTTGTTTGATTTTAGATTTTAATTCATCTGAGAACCCTTGGGTCTCATATTCATATTTAGATAATATATTTAGTTTGGAAACCATGCCAATATACTAGTCTAAAATTCCATCCCAAACAAGAGTGAGTCTAATTGGGACTTTCCATCTGGAATTCTCCCTTACCTGATTGAATGGGCCTTTTGGACCTATCAACACTACCTCAAATCATAGGAGTGAACCTGTAATACATCGGTTTTGAGCCCCGGATTAATAATGTATTTTTTTAATTGATCAATTCCAGGAGAGCTTGTAAAGTTGAAAAGGATGGAGAGCCTAGGAAATGTAATACTTAGAATATTAAGAATAAAAATACATAGTTGGCTGCAAGATGGATAAGGACAGAATTATATGGGGCTATGATTCCATGAGAGAGGGGGGATAAAGGGGCTAAGCCTTTTATTATAATTCTATTTTTACCCATATTTGTTTTAGTGGGAAAAGGGGGGGTTACATAATCTTCTTGTGGAAGCCACGTTACACCCTGACATGAGATTACATAAACCCTATTGTTGGTCATTTAGGCGGTTACTTCATTGTTACTCGGTTGGTTCATTGGGATGGCCATTATTCATTCATTTCTTTCTCACTCTTGATCTAGGTTTGGGGAACAGAAAAATGAATTGATGGAGGTAGTAAGCCATGGATATTTTGGTTGTAGGAACTACTGGTATTCCAAAAAATAATTGATGCATGTGTGCATGAGATGTTGATAGTTGTGAAAGGATTGTCCATAGATGAGAACCTTTGTGTTTTCCAACATTGATATTTCCTGATCTGTAGCACTAGAGCCTTGGAAAGAAGTGGAACAACCAGAGGGATTGCATTGCAAATAAGGGGGTTCATTCTTTGGGTTGTGCAGGTTAAAGGAGAAGAGATTTGGTAAACTAGGATTGTTGTGTAGTTGAGAAA
This sequence comes from Picea engelmannii, assembly GCA_009831015.1. NCBI lineage: Eukaryota > Viridiplantae > Streptophyta > Pinopsida > Pinales > Pinaceae > Picea > Picea engelmannii. The sequence goes on along the minus strand of ML788159.1, from coordinate 358,531 downwards.
GTGTGAGAGTTGATTGCTGACTAGTTTTGGAAACTCAGAGTCAGACTAGGACCCGTCCTTATGGATTCATAGCCTTAGCTCGAGGGTGGCCTGTTGCAGATATTTTATGTGAAACAAATCCTAAGGTTGGGTGGAACGTCTGATGTCTGCAACTAGTTGATGGATTGTTTCTTTAAAAGATAAGTTCTTTCGACGTTTCTCTGTAATTTATACTCTGTTGTGTAATTTATCTATGTGATAAGTTTATGACATGCTAACTTTTGTTAATAGTTGTGCATGGCCTATTTGATGTTTATTTTATAGTCATGCATGTTTCATGTTAATTGTATGTGCATTTATCATGTTCCTTAGTCTTAAAATGGTATCAGAAATTCAAATTTTCCCAAGAAGGGAAGTTTTAGAGGTATCTGAACAATGTTGGGCAGTTCGGTATGGGATACATTGGTATTGGAGTAGATATTTTCGATTTGCGAGTACAAGGTATGTTACAGATTGGTATCAGAGCACGATTTGTAGTGCGTAGGCCATTTGGACTGACTTACAAGTGGTTAGATAGTCTTCTGCGTGGAGGTCAAGCCGGCGGGTCCTTGGTTGGCAAAAACTATTTCTTGGAAACCATAATTGTTTTTGTGAAATTAGAAAAATTTGAATATTTTGTCGTATACAAACATCATGGTGATGTGGAAATCCACGTGGTAGGTGATATGGTAGAGCCACAGTGGCAGTTTTTCCATGGCAAAGCTACGATGTCAGTTTTTTCATGGCAGGGTGTGGTGGTGGACACCATGGCAGGGGTGGCAGGTTCGGTGTTGAAGAAGTTTCCTCAGATACATAATTTTATTAATAAGGAAAATATAATTACAAACAAAAGTGAGGACTCAAAACCTACTTAACCTCACTTGAAGAAAGAGCTTGTTTATCTAGCTTAGTTCTAAACTAAAATATATGAGAAAAAATAATCACATGAGTATGATAGATGTCCTTTATATAGAATCTATGTGTCCTTATCCTAACAAACTAGAATAAAATAATTTCTAAAAACATTTAAACTAGGAAAATACGTAAACTATATAACTTCAACAATCCCCCCTTTAATCCAAAAGTTCATATTTAAAAATACCAAGTTCATCTCTAAACTTAGTGAATTTTATTATACGAAGAGGTTTGGTAAAAATATCTAAAGTTTGATCTTCAGACATTGGATAGAACTGAGGCTTGATGATGTCTTTGATGATGAGCCATCGGATGAAGTGGTACTTGGTGTCAACATGCTTAGTCTTTGAGTGAAATAGTGGATTCTTAGCCACGTTTATTGCTAACTAATCGTCAATCAATAAAGTAGTTGGTGATTTATGAGTTTCACCAAGATCTTGTGAAATTTTGCGTGGCCATACAATCTCACATGTTGCTTCCCAAGATGATATGTACTATGCCTCTGCTGAAGAATTTGCAACTGTTGTTTTCTTTTTGAAATTCCAAGATACGGTTGTTGAACCCGTATTCAATGTCACCTGCAAAATCGACATTTGAATATCCAACAAGTGTAAAATTTTTGCCTCTCTTGTAGAGAAGACCAAAATATTTTGTACTTTGAATGTACCTCAATACCCTTTTTTTTGAATTCCAATGACTTTCCCTTGGTTCCTGCATAAACCTTGAAAGTATACTGACTAAATATGAAAAATATAGTCGAGTATTTATCAAATAAATGAGACTTCCAATCAATTTCCTATACCTTATATTGTTTTCCAATTCCCCCCCTTCAAATTTTGAAAGTTTCGAATTTTTCTCCATGTGGGTAAGAGAAGGTTTACAATCTTCCATGCCAAATTTATTTAACAATTCAATGGAATATTTAGTTTGACTAAGGAATATTTGAATAGGATGTTGAGATACTTCAACTCTAAGATAATAATGAATTGTCCCTAAATCACTCATTTTGAACCCTGCTTTAAGTTCTTCCTTAACCTGTTTGATGCAAGATTCATTATTTCATGTTATGATTAAGTCATCAACATAGAGTACAAGTATCACCAAACACTTATCCTGCATTTGAAAATACATTGTATCATCTGATTCTCTTCACTGAAAACCCACCTTTCGTAGGTAATCATCCATTTTTGCATACCAAGCTCGAGGAGCTTGTTTCAAGCCATACAAAGACTTCACAAGTTTGCAAACTTTATGTTCTTATCTTTCAACTTCAAAACCTTATGGTTGAGACATGAAAATATATTCCTTCAAGTCACCATTCAAGAAGGCACTTTTGACATCCATTTGATGTAATTTCCAACCATTATGTGCAGCCAAATTGATAACCGTTTTGATAGTATTCCATTTATCCATGGGTGCAAAAGTTTATTCATAATCAATTCCTTCTTGTTGAGAAAAACCTTTAGCAACAAGTCTTTCTTTGCACTTGTCAATTTTACCATTGGGTTGATACTTTACTTGATAAACCCATTTACAACTGACGGGTTTAACATCAGGTGGAAAATCAACTAAGTTCCAAGTCCTATTTGCAAGTACTGGATCATATTCATTAACCATTGCTTCCTTCCATCCTTTATGTCCAATTACTTCAACAAAAGTAGCAGTTTCAGTGGAAGCATGAGAAAAATTAGCTTATGATCTTGAAGATCCCCTAGTCCCTATTTTGTTCAATTCATCTGAATGAACATCTTTGATAAGTTGTTCATCTCAATTTGGCCTCTTATGTTGAGGGGATTGTGGATTTGAATCACCATTATTATTATTAAAAAGAGTATTTTCAAAAACCAAGAATCTCCTTTCCTCTGAAGTATTTGAATTTAGAGAAGATTCTTTTGAAGTTTCAGTATGGAAACAGTCCTTTGTAGTTTCATTGTTAGAAGAATCAGATGAAATTTTTTATGAATAAATGTCTTCTAAAGGAACAAAGTCCTTTTCAAACCAAAATGTTTGACTTGACTTGTTCAACTTACTTTTACCCTTAG